>PVJA010024322.1:0-31973 GCA_004027025.1 Myocastor coypus
ATATATATATATATGCAGCACAGGGTTTTATTTCCCAACAGTCCCTTGAGTGTCTATTCTATTTGTGCGGGGTAGTCTAAAACTTTCCTTTCTTTCTTTCTTTTTTTTTGGTATTATGGCTGGCTCAGCCTGTCCTGGGAATGAGCTGGCGCAGCATGTGGTGCTAGGGATGGAACCTTGTTTGCCTAAGCTTTTCTAAGCAGGTGCTTTACACTGCTGAACCATCTCGCCAGCCATATTTTATTTTATTTTACTTACTTACTTTTGTATTTTGTGCAAGATCTCACTACATATCTTGAATTCGTAGTGATGTTCCTGTTTTCAGCCTCCCCAGTAGAGATTACAGGCATGCGCCACCACACCTGGACTCTGTCGCTAGCTCAGTGTGCCCTGCGAGGGGGGCTGGCATGGCATATGGCGCCAGGGAAGGAACCCTGGTCCCTGCTCTTGCATAAGCAGGCACCTTGCTCACTGAGCTATCTTGTCAGCCCCAAATGTTTTTTTTTTAAGAATTTTTTATTTTTTATTTTATTTTATTTTTTCTTGTTTCAGAACTTTTGTTTGTTTGTTTTTATGGCCCGCTCAGCCTGCCCTGAGGGCAGGGCTGGCGCAGCATGTGGTGCCGGGGATCGGACCGCGGTCCCTGCAGCTGCCTAAAGTTTCCTAAGCAGGAGCTTGAGACCACTGAGCCATCCTGCTGGGCCCCACATGTTTTATATTTTTAATAAAGCAAATATTCCTGGCCCTGTGGCTCTGTTGGTGAGAATGAAAAAGACAACGAGTAACAAAAACCATCAGTGCGGGGTGGGCAGGATGGCTCAGTGGTCTAAAGCGCCTGCAGGTGGCTACAGGGACTGTGGTTCAATCCCCAGCACCACATGCTGTGCCAGCCCTGCCCTCAGGGCAGGCTGAGCCGGCCATAAAAATAAACAAACAAACAAACATCAGTGAAATGGTACCGTGTAAGAAGTTAGTAAAAGTGGGGGCCCGGCGGGATGGCTCAGTGGCCTAAAGCTCCTGCTTGGGAAAGCTTGGGTGGCTTCAGGGACCACAGTTCAATCCCCGGCACCACATGCTGCGCCAGCCCTGCCCTCGGGGTGGGCTGAGCCGGCCATAAAAATAAATAAACTAACAAAAGTTCTGAAACAAGAAAAATAAATAAATAAAATTAAAAAAAAAAATAAAAGTAAGGAAAGAAAGACAATGGTATAGGATGGGGGGGGGGGATCCTGCAGTGTGAGAGCAGGGACATTTGACACAAGCTTAAGGCAGATAAAGGGGTGTGCCATGCATGGGAATCATGATCAAGCTCAGACCTGATGACCCGGGTCCCTCCCCATGCCTCCTGGGATGCCATGGCTCTAGGCATCCAGCATTCTGACACCTCACTTCCTTGCCCCTCCGTGCCCAGGTGTTTCCTCCAGTGGGAACCTTCTTCACCTCGCTCTCGTATACATCTCTGGAAAGTTAACCACGGACTAATTCCAGCAGAAAGTGCTGACAGCCCCAAGCTGTAGTGCTCACAGAAACTGGCAGTGTCACCTAAGTCGGTGCTGGGGTCACCTAGTAGGAGACTCAACCAAAGGCAATCTGGGCCAGTGATGCTGTCAGAGGCAAGAGGGAGGTGAGGAGGAAACTCTCCAGCTCACCCCGCCTCTCTACTTTCTCTCCAGCTCCCTAACAGCACTGCAAGCTCACCAAAGTGTCTGTGGAAGTGGGGCTACAGGGCACAGTGGGGAGCAATAGAGGATGAAGGACAGGCTAAGAACGACTCAGAAAACAACTGACCCAGGCCTGGGACAGTGGCACTGAACAAAGGGCTGCAGCGACAGAATTTTGTTGCAGCAGTCTCACACTGCTATGCAATGGCTTCGCTCCACAGAGTAAGGAGTGCTCTGGGCGAATCCAGAATCCAGTTGCTGCATACTTGGACAAATGGATGAAGAGATGCGTGAGCGCCACTTTTGGCCAGCCAGTCCCTCTGGGGCTGCACTCCTGCTTGGAGGAACTGCTCACCACTGGTTTCTTTCCAGCATCTCATCACCTCCTGTTGGTGCTAGGATTAGTTTCAGCCCAGCATTCACAACATTTAAAGGCCACATAGATGGTATGACTGTAAAGCAATTAGGCTGGTTTTCAACAGAGCAATCAGGAGAATTCATCAAGTAAGTTTTGGGTTTTTTTTGTTTTTTTTTTTTTTTTGGCTTTTTGAGACAGGGTCTCACTGTGCAGTTCAGGCTGGCTTTGAGCTCACTTTTGTAGCCCAGGCTGATCTCGAACTCGCAGCAATCCTCCTGCCTCAGCCTCCCAAGTGCTGGGATTACAGGCGTGAGCCACCACGCCCGGCCATCAAGTAAGTTTTGCACCACTCCTTCTGACGAGGCTATGCACGGCTTCCACTGGCCCTGCCGGGTCTCGCCCTTCCCTCCCAAACTGCTCAAGGAAAGGAATGAATCACTTTTCAGAGAAAAAGGTTGCTTTGCTTTCAGTGAAATGTCACCCAGCCCCTCACCTGGCTGGTGGATATGTGGGTTGGGACAGCTCATAAGAAAAGCTGTTTCCTTTTGCTAGAAGGGAAGAGGAAGAAGACTGCCACAAACAGAACTGGCTGGTGATTTTCCCAGGTTTGCAAGAGGGCTGAGCGGTGATCCTAGGTGTCCCTAGGTATGGTTTGGGACACCCTAGGTACCACTAAAAGGCCACCTTCTGGCTTTACTCCTCAAATTTTTTATTGTGATAGGGCCTTACTATGTAGTTCTCAAACTCAAGACCATCGTCCTGTCTCATCCTCTTGAGTGCAGCGATTACAGGTATGTGCCTCTATGTCCAGCCACCACTTCTTGAATTTTCCAGGGCTTGTGAAGCACTTCAGGGTGGATACCTGGATAATCAAATTTCCATTCACGCCTCTGCGTGAGTAGCTAGTTCTTAGACTCTGACAGAGGACAAAAGAAGAGGGTGACTGCAGCATTGCTCACTTGGAGTTTGAGATTTCCCATCTGCCAGGGTCCCCCAGGAGCCCAAGACAGAAATCCGAGCAGCACAGATCCCACAGGATTGACTTCCTCAGTTAGCAGAGCCTAAAATATCCTCAACTGGTCTTATTTTTCCATGTGTAAGTTTCTGTTCTGCTACAGATAAGAAAAGCAGACTATAGAGACCTACCTGCGCTTTGTTTGGGTTCTCTCATTCCTCATAGTGATTACAGAAAAATAGTAAGATCGTGAGAAATAGTCGGGAGGCCACGCAGTGGACTTGGAAAAGTGGGGTTTGCTGGAGGGGCTGGGACACAGCCCCTCTGATTGGGGCTGTGTGCATCATTCGGGTCTCCCCACCCATTGGGACCTCCATTTTCTCACTTGAAAACGGGATTATAAGCTGTGTGGTAAAGATCACCTGAGAGGTATGTTTGAGTACTTTGAAGATTGACAAGTGTAATATATTACAATGTAAAGCAGCAGAAAAAGTGCCTTTGATGTTTAATTAATACTAAAAATCTTCCATTACATTTATTTAGCTAGAATTGGAAAAGGTGAGGGCCAGAGTAGTTTTCAAAGGGACTTCTCCTGCTCCAAAAATAGAACGCAGAAAGCACACATTTGATTTTCTTTTTGGTGTAAACCACAGCACGGTTGTTACTAGCAGCTCTACAGAATGGTGACCTTCAGACTTAGTGATATCCAAGACTGAAAGAAAACTCCCAGTCTCGAGTTTTCCAAATAAGTTTTCCAGATTATTTGGAATAAAGGGCTAACGGAAGTGGACCCTCACATCAGCACTTGCAGGAAGAAAGAGCTGATTTCCAGGTGGGCAAAAGCCTTTTCCGGGCTGAAGCACGGGAATCTGATCTGTGACAAACACGCCTTCCCCAGTTGTGAAAGAGAAACCTAGAAGTTCCAGTCTCCCTCGTGAACATGAGGTGACTCGTGTATCAATCTAGGCTCATAATTTACGTTCAGTTTACGGAATTTGTAAATTTTCACATTTAATTTGTAATTAAGTTTTCTCTATGAGGCGCACCATATGCCACTATTAATTCTCTGTTGTTGATGTCTTAGGAGATACATGAGTGCATATTTTGAAGCAATTGCTGAGGTCTTTTGAAAATCAAATGACTACGTGCTTAGCCATATGGGGCTTTGTTATTTAAAACAGCATATTATAAAGTAAAAGAAGGCACAGCGCGGAAAGGACCTGTTAACAGGGAGAAATATTGCAAAGCTATTTAAAACGTGGTTACGTGGTTTCAGGCACACAGATTTTCAACTTTTCCCTCTTCAGGTGTTCTCATTCTGAAACTCGTATTTATTATTGATCACGCATTGTGTGTCACCTCCCGTGACGGCTCTGTATCACCACGGGAGGGACAAACCTACACGCTCTGGCCCCTGCCCTGTGCCTCCCTGGAGCTGCAGAGACATCTGCGAGTTCACTTGGAACCGAGGGCTTTCTTTTAACTGTCTTCCACCAGGATCTGACACTGAGCTCTGTTGCCCCGCCACCACCCTGGCGGTCTCTGCAAGGGGAAGGACGGACTTTCGGGATCTCCCGCCAGCCCGGATTTTCCCGGGGCTCCCGAGTAGCCTGCGGTACGTGGGCGTGGGCTGCAGAGCAGGCGGCTGGGCTGGTGGCAGTGGCGCCGGGGCCGGCGCCGGCTCGCACTAGGACCCAGCGGGCCCAGGGCCGGGTGGGAGCCGCGCCGCCGACCCCGGGCGGGCGCCGGGCGCTGGAGCCGGGCTCGGGCCGCGATCCGCGCAGCTCGGCCGGGACGCGCGAGACGGCAGCGGGGTCATCTGCGAGTCCAGCGACGCCGCGGCCCCCATGCGGCCGCGAGGAGCCCCAGGGGGGCCGGGGATCGCAGGTAAGGAGATGGGGCTCGGCTCCCGCGCCCCGCGCCAGGCGCGTTTAGCATCGTCACGGACAGCCCTCCCCGCCGAGCGGCTGCTACCGGTGGGGCTCCCGGGGTCGTCGCTGGAGGTGTCCGCCCCCGGATTGCCACCTAGTTTCAGCATGATTTATAGCGTGCAGCCCCAAGTGGCAGCGATCCAGGAATGGCAACTTGCTTATTTTCATTAGTTTTGGCTCCAAAGTAAGTTCATTAAAAAAGAAAAAAAAAAAAAAAAAAAGTTTCTCTGGAATCTGCAGAGTCCTTTCAGAAATTTGTTTTTTATTTTTTTTTAAACCATTGCAAACAAATGGATATTTATCTTTAAAATGGACAAATAATTGATGTAATTCTGTTAATTACTTCTCGGGGAAGCCCACTCTCGTGGGACTCCCAGGCGGCGCTTCTGTTTTCCAGAACTAACGTGTAAAATGTGGAGTTTGGCGGGGGCAGAGTTTTTGGCATTGCTGTTGCGACTGTTTTGCAATCCATTATAAACAGGGTCAGATCTATGGGCAGTCTAAACCTCTTTTCAAATACCGTAACAGCTTCTGATGTGACATAAACAGATGAGAGTTTCCGTTGAGGGCAGCAGGAATATTTCTCTTTTTGGAAGAACATTGTTTTGAGGAGAAAAACGGTGATTACCGGCTGAGGAGGCTGAAGAGCCTGTATTTCATGCTTTGTTTATACTCTGGGATTGACATTCGGGAAAGGGAAACACGGGCTTTCTTGGGAGCTTTGCATCGCGGGGTTATTCATTTATTTAATTTATTAGTTTCACTTGGTAGGCTGTGCTTAAGGTGACAAATTTGGTAGCAGTTGGGTCACATGATTGCAAATGCAAAATGTGCCTCCTCCGAAACTGCTGGCTTGGTGGAAGCCCCCAAGCGGAGCCGGGTAGGCACGGTGCTGGCGGCTCATTGAGGAAAAGGGACTCGCTTCCCGAGCTGGGGAAGACATCCTGCTATGTTCCTTTTGTTCCCTGCTTTTCATTGATCACCAGCTCTGCCTTGGAGAGGGCCAGCAGCTTAGAGAGTGCAGAGCTCCGGAGACTGCACGAATGTCTGGAGCCCGTTGTAGCTCGCACCCTGATTGGTCAGTTCGATTGAGACTTATGAAAACTGTCACCCAAAACCTCCTCAGAAAACCAAGCCATCTTTTCAGGCGAGCCTTCTTGTGCGAGGCTTTCTGCGACATTGTTTTTGAATCTTCGTGCGGTTTGCTCAGGATGCCTAGATGTTTAAATTTTGTTGTTGTTGTTCTTTCCACCCAGCTCAAGTAGGCCATTTTGGTGACACTTCTTTGCAGATGCCAGTGCCTAGCATACATTCACGGATGTGTCAATTGGCAATAGTCCCAGTGATTTCCATTCATAAGTTGTAGAATGCAAAGTTGTTCAATATAAAATTAATTTTTCCTACCTGCCTTTTCAAAAAAAAGTGAATATCAAATAGCAACCTCAGCAGATGAATGCTTACCCATGTCGTTGCTTTGATACTTTAAGTGCCTTTGCATGACTGGGTTTCAGGCACCAAATCGAAGTCTTGCAACAGAACGAGATAATAGAGAACAAACTATCAAAATCAGCATACACACTATGATAAGAAATTCTGGTATCTGCTTTGAGAAGAATACATTTCATGTCCAAGAAAAAGGATGTTCCTCATTGTTTAAGATTATGTGTTAGCAGATGTTCTGAAATGTTTTATCTGTAAGACAAAACCGAAGACCCATGGAATCTTCATTTGAAAGTGCTTCCTTAAAGAAGCACTGTCCCAGGAGTTGTTAAATGTACAAACACTTTTCTGATTGGTTTAAAAATTTAGACACAGGAAGTGGATGGTATCTAATAACCCTTGAGTGGAGACATGGTTGTCATGGAAACTGAATAGCCCCCACACACATGTATACACTGCCATGACCACCACTTAAAAAAAAAAAAAAAAAAAGCCCTGCATGTCATCACAGATGCCTGGAGAACACGCTAGCTCCTGTTAAGCTTTTCCCACAACATCTGTTGAAACCTGAGATTATGCCTGTCAAATCAAGGTCATTTTACAACAACAACCAAAAATGCAGTCTCCTGGATTTCATAACTGTATTTTTATTGAAAATATATCAGGGGGAAAAAAAAACCCTGAAAGCCAAAATGAGTATTTGTGCTTACTTAGCATTTTGCTGCCTCTGCGTTGTGCAAGGGGAAGGCCAAGAAGAATGTATTTGAGCGCTTTATTGTGAAATCAAAGTACGTGTACAGAGGCTCAGTGTATCCTCAGCTAGAACAAAAAAACTCTGTTTGGAGCCTTAAAGACTATCCTGTTACCTGCAGATGAGGAGTGTAGAGGGAAAGTATAACAAGGGATTCTGTTTTTAAGAGTGTTCCAAGTTAACCGTACCATTGGAACTTAAAAGAATTGTGAGTTTGGACCCTGCCCCAAAGCTGCATGCGCAGTGGGAGAAAATGAAGACTGTCTGATGGTTTGGAAAGAATAAGGGAGGGTGTTCTCCATCTCTGAGCAGGGAAAGAAAAAACAAACTTCTAAATAAATGTTGTTTCCAAATTTCAAATATATTATTGTGAAGTTGATTTAGAACAGAGTCTTCATTTGTGGGCAGAGAAGAGGGCTTTTATTTTAGGATAATTTATACCTTCCCCAAACCAAAGCTGCAGATATTTCCACTATGTTAGTGTATTAGTAATGCTAAGGAGTTTTAAAAAATGAGAAAAGTTTGGAAACCTCACCCTAATCTCCTTGCTGCCCTAATTATTTCACTGAGAAAAATAGGCAAGAAAACCCTCTGCTAAGTTTTGACTTTGAGGATCTTTATTGAGCCAGGTAAATACAAAGCAAACACATTTGTCACATTTCTCTAATCTTGTCCATAATGGTCTTCAGATGTTAAATTCTTGATTTTCTTGTAGAAATATCTTCTTTTAAATTATGCTGACTTGTAGCATTGCATTGCTTTCTCTTAACTGAAGGTGGTCAGTTTTAAAACTTACTTAGTCAACAATTTGATTTTTTTTGAAGAGCATCAAATTCCCCTATTCTCTTTGACTAACGGGGTGGGCGGGTGGAGCAGAGAGGTGGAAAGAGTCTACACATATTTCAGTGTCTGTTTACTGTCGAAGGAAATACAGAACTTAGAAGCAATGTAGTGCCATTCAGGTGATTCAGTGTCCATTTCATGATTATTTCTATCAAATATTTAACTTAGGAGGGCACGGTAAAGAAGGTTAAGTTTAATGGTAAGTCTTGTCTCTTAGGAAAGGATTTCCTGTGCTGAGCTTTCTTATCTGCAAGTAAGTTCATTGGCCGGAAGCATGTCAGTTGCTTGTTTTCACAAACTGAAGGAAATGAATGGGATTTGTTGGTTTCTAGAATCTGCCTTCATTGTCTATTGTCTGCCAGGAGTTTGCTTAGGACACTTTATTTCTAAAGAGACTTGCAGGAGTGCGGTTCATTTACTTCAACTCTGGTATTTCTGCTAATTTTACTTTTTTTTTTTTTTTTTTTGTGGGATCGGGGTTCAAACTCACGACCTTGCACTTGCCCAGCAGGCACTTGTGCCTTGGAGCCATCTCCCCAGCTCCCTGCTAATTTTACTTTTGAATCAGAAAAATATGACCATTATACTACCATGGAGAACTTATTATTTTTATTTTTTTAGGTGAGCTTTATTTATTTTTATTATGGCCATCTAGCCTGCCCTTTGGGTGGGGCTGGTGCAGCATGTGGTGCTGGGGATCTAACCATAGTCCCTGAGATTGCTTAAGCTTTCCTAAGCAGATGCTTTAGACTGCTGAACCATCTCGCTGGCCCAGAACTTATTTTATCAATAAGAATTGAGAAGTTATTCAGTAAAATTCCATTTCATTTCCATCATCAGATTGTTACTCATAAACTCCTAAAGTTTTTGATGCCTATGACATGACATGTTTTTGACATGTTTTTGATGCCTATGCCAAATTTTAAAAAATTATTTCAGAATACCAATCAAATGTCAGCTTCTATTTTGGACGAGTCCAGAGAGGGAAGAGACATGAAATAGCTTCATTCTTCTCTCTGCTTGTAAGAAAAAGGTCCATGCAGAATACATGTCAGGTGTATGGTGGATGCCACAGTTGAGGTGAGTAGGCCAGCACTGTGCTAGAGCACACTGGAGAAAACCCTAACTCCAATATTGTTCACTGCATGACTGTCAGGGCTATTTTTTGGATGTTAGAAATAAGTGTGATTAATTGCCCCATTCATTTGTGTTTCAAACTCCGGACAAGGGCAAAGGGTATGCACCTTTCAAGGACCACCAGTGCATGAACCTCCATTTTGGCAGCAGCCTGGTGAGGGGGAGAAGCCAGCTGGAAGGAGAGAGAGCCATTCATTGTAGTGGGTTTTGCATATTTTTGTAGACGTTGTTTAGTTTTATGTTTGGAACCTTATACAAGACCTAATATATGAATTAAATATGAACAACTACTTTGGGGAAACTAAGACCCCAGAGCCCAGGACTGCCCTCAGGAAAGCTGTGAGGGCTTCCCCGGGGACCTCAGAATCCTTGCCAATACAAGTCTGGGAGTCACTGCTTTCAGGCAGGCTGTGGGGAACTGCTTGGAGGACCCCTGTTCTCTTTGCTAAAGAGAGAACCGTTGCCTTGATAATTTCCAACAGTTCTGCTCAGAAAGAGTAGAGAAAGGGTTGCACTGGATATCTCATATTCTAAACCCAAAAAGACCATCATGCATGTAGAAAAGGTGGGAGTGGCCACAGGTACAGGGAAGCCCTGGTCGAACCTATGAAGCGAGAAGAGGAAATATTTATAATGAAGAACTCTTTTCCTCCTAAGCTGTAGGAACATTATGTGGAAATATCTGGGACACTTGGTTACAATTTCACTCACTGCAAGGCATGAATATAGTCTATTATAACCTCAGGATCTGTTCTATTACAGCTATCCTGTTAGTCAGTGAAAATAATCTCATATTAAGTGTCATTTATAAAATGAAAGTTTGCCAAGCTCTTTAAGTCTGCTTGGCAGGCTCAGTAGTGTTTGGAGTGTTGAGAAAAATGATAACGCAGAGATAATATTTGAATACCATCAAATATATTCAGATTATCTCCTCTGTTCTCAGATTGTCCTGAACCAGTGTGGAGATGTCAATTGTCCCCTTTAGATCCCAGCTACTACCATATGAAGGATTTTTAGAGGTGGTGGGCAGAGGAATCCTCTCCAGTTCCACCCATACTTTGTACCACTGCCTGATTCACACACACACACACACACACACATCTGGAGGGAAGGAGAAATCATCAGAGCCTTCAGTCAAACTGTACATAGTAGAATTGCGCTTCTGATGGGCACAGCCAGGCTGCCTGCATTGCTCCTTAGAGGCTGCACAGGTGGGGAGTCTATAGAAATCAAAAGGACGGATGCTTCTCCACATTCTCCTATTACTTCCATTGTGTTGCCATGTTCTACTACCTGTGTGGAGTTAGGGGTTATGATTAAAATAATCAGTGTTCCAGGAAGCCACAGAGTTTCCAACATCTTTTAAAGAAAGCATTTCCTCGGCAGAGATGAGCACAAAATAGTTGCCTGTAGTAGTGGGTGAAAATGATTGTGGACCATTTTTATTTACTGAATTGTGTTGAATAAAGCTTTCTATGGTTAGGCTGTTTAAAGCTATCATTCCTTCTCCCAGTTGCATTTCAGATGGAAAAAAAAAAAAATGACTGTGCACAGCCATGGAGACCCAGTGGAATGGTCCCCAGGCTTTGTCATCATCACACGGCAGTGCTGTTTGGGGAGTGAGTGTCACTCCATACTTTGGTGGTTTACTTTTTGAATTGAAGGATTCCTGTCAGCCACCAGGACATTGCTGAGGGTATAAATGGAGGATTTCCCCAAATGGCACGGAGTGTGTTCCCAATACCTTGGCAGATGTAAAGATTCGGAGAATGAGCTTACCCTGGGGGAACAAGGCCATATCCCTAGCTACTTGGGAAGGCTGAGCTAGGAAGATTGCAAGTTCAAGGTCAGCTTGGACAACTTAGCAAAACCCTGTCTCTTTAGGAAAATAAAAAGGTCTGGGGTTGTAGCCTAGTGAGAGCACTTGCCTAGCATGTGCGAGACCCATGGTTCACTCTCTAGTATTACACACACACACACACACACACACACACACACACACACACACACACACACAAAGACTCAGAGGGTAAGAAGTCCCACTTGGAGGGCAGAGGGAATTTCAGTATATCCTACAGGTCAGATTTTAACTAATCTGACATAACTTCACACTCTTAAATTTTCTGGTTCAACAGACTTAATATTTCCATAACCTTTAAAATGAAGTAAAAACAAACGAAACAGTGAGGTCAACTACTTTGTAGCGATTAGCTAACAAATATCTCTAAATTAACACTGTTCCATTGTTTCTTGAGACTGGATTTAGTCTGCAGAATGTCCTTGAAATAAGTTACTCTGGGGGAATTTGTCAAAGGAGGGGCACAGAAACCACATCACATTGGAAAGGAGTTTTGGTTTATGGAGTGCTGCTGCTACATTGTTGTATTGGATTTTCTTCATCACCTAGTAGTAATGTAATACTGTTGTTAATAATAAGTAACTACAGTATCCATTGACGTTGCATGCTGCAGTGGAAGAAACAGAGGCAGCTCTAATCCTAGAGCCACATATTCTTTGGGAGCCAACTAGTTTCCCAAGCCCCTACTTCCAGACTCTGGCATCTCTCACCCGCTGCCTGCTTCACCACTGCTGTGGGCCGTCTCCCAGGGTCAAGGGCATTCTCTTCTGTGCCTGAGATGCAGTTACTTTCCAGAAACAATTGCAGAGTGGGATTGGGAGTATTTGGTGTGATTCTACCAAAAATGATGGTTTTTTTTTGGCTTAAATTTTTGGCTCCTGCATTTGGCCATTAGTGCTTGGAAGTACTTTAGGTCCCTTGTGAGGATGCTTTTGCTTCATTCATCTTCATTGTTTAGATTTGCTTTCATCCGTCATCCCCGAGCATGTTTACTTACTTGGTGAAGAAAAAGTTATAACTGCAAGGTGCAAGTTTCCTGAATTACCAAAATATCATTCTCAGTTATACTGTTGGTGGTGTCTCTATCCTGCAGAAACTAGACAGTGTTTATAGTCTGTGTTTTTATTTGATATGAGCTCAAAAAACTCAGAGGCACAAATGAAAACTATATGGCTTAGGTCATCACAATAGCAGGTTGTGCGGCATCTCCATGGATGCCCTCCACGCCCCCACACTATAGAATCCCATGGAGTCTGTGGAGGTCAAGTTGAGGGAGTTGGTTTGACTTTCTCATCTAAGCAAGGAGCTTTCCTTGTGTATTACTGTATGGGAAGTAACAAGGTTTTTTTTTTTTTTTTTTTTTTGCATGTTATGGTTTATGTCTAGTTGTCCCCCCAAAGCCTCATGCAGTCATGGGTGGGGACTTCTAGAGTTTGAGACTTGAATGGTGATCCACTGGGATTATGTGTTTTAATACTGTTGGGATTATAGTCTGAGTACTGCTGAGACTATGAATGTGGCCTGAGGCAGATAGGCTAAGGCAGAGAGCCTGATATAATTTAAAAAGAGAAACAGAGAGACTGGTGCTGTTGCTCTGCTGCCTTGTTTGGTTGGCTGCCGCTGTCGCCATTTTGTTGCTGTTCCACCGCCATGAACTTCTGCTGTCTGCCATGTGCCACTCAGCCTTGGAGCTGGCCAAATATGGGCTGAAACCTCCAGTAACTGTGAGCTGAATAAACCCTTCTTTCCTTCATTTTGAGTGTCGGGTATTTGTCCCAGCAATGAGTAAAGAGTAACTAAGACAGAATTTGGTACTAGAGAAGTGGCGTTGTTGCTGTGACTATCCTGACCATGTGTATTACAAGCTTTTGGGAATGGCTTACGGGAAGAGATAGGAAAGGCTCAGAGATGTTGGCTATAAGCAAAGCACTGGAACAGCTTTGGCTGTTCTGTTTGGGAAATTCTGGTCAGAACTCAGACCAGAAGACTGGCTTGAAGCCTGGGTATAAAGAATGGCTTATGAGTAGAGATTGGAAATGTTTGGAGGGGACCTCTACTTGTGAAGAGCTGGAGAGGCTTTGGCTGTTCTGTAGGGGAGATTCTGGTCAGAGCTTAGACCAGAAGACTGACAAAGGCCTGCCTGTAAAGATCAGAATGAAGAGGTTTCTGTGGGGAAAAAGGATAGGATTGGTCATTGGACGCCAGGTGATTTGTACTATGGATTGGCTAAAAGTCTGTCGGAATTTTGTTCTTGCCCAGAGACTTTGCCTAAGACCGAGACTAAGCATGGCAGACTCATTAATCTTTTAAGAGATATTTCGAAGCAACAAACTATTGGTGTGGTGGCATGGTTGTTACTGGTGGCTTTAGCCAGATTTATGTGGAAAATCAAGAGCAAAGAGTCAAGCAGGATGATTCAAAATGTGACTTTGGCCAGAAAGGAAACAC
This sequence comes from Myocastor coypus, assembly GCA_004027025.1. Classification (NCBI taxonomy): domain Eukaryota; kingdom Metazoa; phylum Chordata; class Mammalia; order Rodentia; family Myocastoridae; genus Myocastor; species Myocastor coypus. Next base: position 13,383 of record PVJA010024322.1, read on the forward strand.
CAGGAAAGCTGTAGACTGCAAAGATGGAGCTGAAAGGATCTCCATTGCTGGGAAGGAACCAGAGAATCAAAAGGATGGCCTGAGGACATCACAACAGGTGGCAGCTCTCTACCCTTTGCAGCTTCAGAATTACAAAGGAGAGAGATTTTGCCTTGAGAAGAAAGCCACAGAGACCCAAGTACCAGAATGGTGGCAGCAGCCAAACCAGGTTCCAAAATGGCGCTGGCATGGAGAATTTGTTCCTCAGAATCAAGGTCAGAGTGTTCATCAGTCCAGGCACTTGACCCCTACAGCCAAGAGAGAAGGAAGTCTGGCTACTGCTCCAGCTGGCAGCAACCCTTGGCATCATCCACATAGGTGCATGCAGAATGCTGGAGTTCTGAGGTTAACAAGGCTTCCACCTCAATTTCAGAAGAAGGTTTGGGAAACCAGGCAGTGTGCCCCTGAGAGGGCAGTGTGTGAAGCAGAGAGTGAGAAGCCTATTCAGTGGAAACCCCAGAAGTTTGGAAAAACCAGGAACGTGGATCGTGCAAAGAGGGAGCAAAGCTGGTCTAAGGGAAAAGCCATGGAAACTACCATAAAAGTGCCTTAGGGACAGAGCTGCATGGATCTTTAGGTATTCCAGTTGGAACTTTGATTTAATGTTTACCCTGCTGGATTTTGGACATGTGTTGGTCCCAGTGTTTTGTATTACCCTGTTGTTTACAACTTTTGGAATCATAATGTTTATCTTATGTCTTTGAATGTTGGATATGTTTAACTTTTCTTCTGTACAGGAGCTCACAGATGAGAATTTGCCTTGGGTCTTGGAGGAGACTTGGGGTTTGGACTTTTCAGCAATGCTGAAATCGTTGGGACTTTGGCAACTCTTCCAGATGGACTAAAATGTCTTTTGTACAAAGGGATATGTATGAGACTTTGGGGGTCCAGAGGCAGAATGTTATGGTTTATGTCTAGTTGTCCCCCCAAAGCCTCATGCAATTATGGGGCAGGAACTTCTAGAGTTTGAGACTTGAATGATGATCCACTGGGATTACATGTTTTAATACTGTTGGGATTATGGTCTGAGTACTGCTAAGACTATGGGTGTGGCCTGAAGAGGATAAGCTAAGGCAGAGAGCCTGATGTAATTTAAAAAGAAAGACAGACTGGCACTGTTGCTCTGCTGCCCTGTTTGGTTGGCTGCCGCTGTCGCCATTTTGTTGCTGTTCCACTGCCATGAACTGCTGCTGTCTGACATGTGCCACTCAGCCTTGGAGCCGGCTGAATATGGACTGAAACCTCCAGTAACTGTGAGCTAAATAAACCCTTATTTCCTTCATTTTGAGCGTCAGGTATTTGTCCCAGCAACAAGTAAAAAGTAACTAAGACACTGCGGTACCAGGGATTGAACTCATGACCTTGTGCTTGCCAGGCAAGCGCTTATCTTGCTAAGCTACCTCCCCAGCCCTGGAAATAACAAGTTTTATCATGCTTAGAATATGTGTCTCCATGGAACAGATACATTTACAGTGAAGCACATGCCTGCCACTTCCCGAATCTGCTGAACAAGTCAGGTAAGTGATCAGAACTTGGTGGAACAAATTCAGGTTGCACGGGTATGGTTTCATGTATTCCACATGTATGAAGTTTTCTCAAAGGATTGATGGAGAGAAGTGCTAAAGACATAAGGTGCCATTCGGGGAAATAAATCATCCATGTATTTATTTACTCATGGAACAATTATTGAGCCCTTATTGAATACAGGAACTGTGTCCTGTGATAGCTATGCTTGGTAAAACAGAAGATACCTTGAGAACCCAAACCACCCATTCTGTGACTCTCTCCAGCCTGTCACCTAGAAGTGTGCACAAGTGTGGCTCTTTGGAGATTCAGATTCCAAGCTGCTCCTAGCAGCCTGGAGAGCACCTCCCTGAGGTTTTGGACACCAATTCTGGTAGGACCGTCATGGGGAGGGGGTGTGGGTGCAGGTTGGGGAGTAACTATTTGGGAGATGCTCTCTGGATGACCCCAGCAGGGAGCAGGAGTAGAGGAAGAGAAGGTGGTCAAAAGTGAGTGGTCCCTCTGAGGGGATGCTAAGTGCATGAGCGGGACATGGCACTCTCAATCTCAGAGCTCTCCCAGGGGACTGATCCCAGCCTTCCTGCCCTGCCCACTTCCCATTGCTGCTCAAGGTGGGGCTGGCTAGAGGTCAGATGGGAAGACCTGAAGAGGAAGGGCTTGAGCCCCTTCACCACTTCTCTTTGCTATGGCTCCTTCACTAGTCAGTGTTCTGGAAGATTCTTTATTTTTATTGTCCTTTGAACTTCATGATGAGTGGAAATCCCGAGGAGGTGGATTGTTAGTCTTAAGAATGGGAACGAGAGAAGCGGCCTATGGTCACTGTATAAATCCTCAGGCATAAATCCTCAGCACAGGTGCTCACTTGCCTGTTTTTTCTCAGTCCCAACCATGTACGTATATATGTATATATGTATGCATGTAAGTATGTATGTATGTATGTATGTATGTATGTATGTTATGGCTGGCTCAGCCTGCCCTGGGGGTGGGGCTGGCGCAGCATGTGGTGTGTGGGATCAAACCATGATCCCTGCAGTTGCCTAAGCAGGTGCTTTAGACCACTGAGTAGTCTCACCGTCCCCCTCTCTGTTCCAGCCATTATCCCAGTCCCCAAGTTAGAAAACTTGGAGGCCCATTCCTTTGACTTCTCCTGCGTGTGATTTATTCCCAGGGCCGCTGGCCACCTTCTGATCCACCTCACATTCTTCACCTTATTCCATGAGTTGTAGGGGTTCTGTCCCTCAGGGTCCTTTCCTCTACCATGACCACTCTTAAAATATGGGTTTTGACCCTAGATTTCCTGTTTTTCTTTTTTTTAAGAATTATTTATTTATTTATTCTTGTTTCAGAACCTTTTGTTTGTTTATTCACTCATTTTTATGGCCAGCTCAGCTCGCCCCGAGGGCAGGGCTGGCGCAGCATGTGGTGCCGGGGATCGAACCGCAATCCCTGAAGCCGCCCAAGCTTTCCCAAGCAGGCGCTTTAGACCACTGAGCCATCCTGTCGGGCCCCTTGATTTCCTGTTTTTCAAGCCTCTGTTCTCCAATAGTGTGACACTGGGCTACTTAAACTAAGAAAAGTTTTTTTTTTTTTTTTTTTTTGTGGGACCAGGATTGAAATTCATGACCTTGCACTTGCCAGGCAGGCACTTGTGTCACAGAGCTATCTCCCCAGCCTCCATAAACTGAGAAAAGTTTTTAAAAAATTTAAAAAAAAATTTTTTTTTGTATTTTAGGGAAGAGTCTACAGGGTGTTCAGGGTCTCACTACCAGATCAGACTTATAGTGATCTGCCTGTTTACAGCCTCCCAAGATCTGAGATTACAGGTGCATACCACCACACCCAGTCTCCAGGAAAAGTCTTAGGTACTAATTGCCCAAGTAATAGCAAGTACAACTCAGTCCTATAGGAATCTTATGAGTATAATTGTTAAGGCTATGTTACAGAGTCCCAAGAGTGCATGAAGCCAAGCACATAGTTATGACTCAAATTATTGAGCCATTTTTATTGTCATAGTGCTGCTATTATCTTCCTTGTCTACTATAACCTCGGGGCTCCCTGCCTGCCTCTCTCTCATTTTGAAGTTGTTCCATCATTTGCTACAGCTAGGATGGCTCAGGGGAGTCCCAGGGTCTGCCCAGCGTTTATCCTTTCCTACACTTCTCTTGCTCTTTCCAGTTCCCCTGCTGTTCGGCATATTGTTCCACAGCCCCAGCATTTGTCTTTTTCTGTGTTATACAGTTGCCTTTGTCCACTTTAAACTTTGTATGTGCATAGTAATTCAGGCTTTTTTTTTTGGTTTGTCTACAGCAAATGCTCCCCTTTAGCACATGCACATTGGTTATCAAGAACTTTTGACCATGACTGCTTTATGTGTTAGTTTTTTAGCTTTTTTTTTTTTTTTTTTTTTGAGATAGGGTCTCACTATGCAGTTCAGGCTGTCCTTGAGCCCACTTTTGTAGCCCAGGCTGGTCTCAAACTCACATCGGATCCTCCTGCCTCAGCCTTCCAAGTGCTGGGATTACAGGTGTGTGCCACTATGCCCGGCCTAGTTTTTTAGCTTTTGAGGAAGGGTCTTGCTGTGTGGTTCAGGTTGGCTTTGAACTCCATTCCTATCCCAGGCTGGCATCAGATTTGCCTTAGTCCTCTTGCCCCAGTCTCTCAAGGGCTGGGATTACAGATGTGGGCCACACACCAATTTTTAATTAGTTGGATGACATAATCCAGTGATCCCTCAATTCTCAGCCTTCCTAGGAGAAAATGCCCCTTCTCCACATTCTCATCAAGTGAACTGCAGTATATGAGAATCTGGTCTTGTCACCTTTGTGGCTTTATGAGGCCTGGTGTAGCCCTTCCTGCCCACTCAGCTCTGGAGCAATGCTGGGTCTGGTGGATAGCCACCAGGTCAATACCTGACCAGGATTAGTGGTCTTGTAGGGTGAGTTGATTCTAGTGAGAGCAGTTTAAGTGAGAGCAACATGGGCTTTCTGTCTGACTGTGGGATTTCTTCCTCTCTCAGGTGCTTCTGCCATGACACGGTCTGCCTTATTGTCATACAGGCAAGGAGACCCTCACCAGAGCTGAACAGGTGGGGCTGCCCCATCATGGATTTTCAGCCAGCAAAGCTGCAAGCTAAATGGGCCTCTTTTCTCTATAAAGTATCTATCCCCTATGATTTCGTTAGAGCAACAGAAAATGGGTGAATATGTGCAGAAATGTTTCTTCATGTGCATGGAGCTGTTTTCTTGTCATGTTTTAGTCTGGAACTTACCTACACTAGATTTTTATGTGTAGTGTATATTAAAGGCACACACATACACACATATATATATTTTTGGGGGGGAGGGGAAGGGTCTACAGGGTGTTCAGAGTCTCACTGCTAGATCAGACTCATAATGATACACCTGTTTATAGCCTCCCAAGAGCTGGCATTACAGGTGTGCACCACCACGCCCAGTCTCAATTGCCATCTCAGTGTGCCTTGGGGTGACGACAGGCCCCGTCCCTGCGCTTGCTTGGAGGTGCTTTAATTGGTTGAGCTATTTGGCCGGCCCTCAAATATATGTTGTGTCCGTACAGACATAAACATAAACTGTACTATAAGTATGTCTATACTTACAGTTATAGCTATGTGACAATCTGTTGGCAGTTGTATAGATATCCAATTGACCAGTTAAACTTTTTTGTTGTATTATACATGTAAGAAGTGACTGAAAGTTATGATGAATGATTAAGTAATAAAAAACTAATTACAGTAAGAGAAACATTGTCAAGAGTGATGGGATAAGTGGGAACTGAGGGAAGTTCACACTTTTGAGGGAGGATAAATAGCAATGTGTCTTTTACTGTTACAGGTTTTTTTTTTTTTTTAATTTAAACACTGTGCTGATCAAACATGGCAATTTTGATCAAATAAAAACATTCAAGGTGTGTCGTCATCCACTTTATTCATGGAGTCTGCAATCATGTGACCTCTGGCTGATGGCTTAGGGCCAGGCCTAGTGGCACATGCCTGTTATCCCAGCACTTGGAAGGCTGAGGAAGGAAGATCAATGTGAGTTCAAGACCAGCATGGGCTACAAAAGTGAGCTCAAGGCCAGCCTGAATTAGATAGTGAGACCCTGTCTCAAAAAGACAAAAAAAAAAAAAAAAAGAATGATCCCTTTCCTAACTGCGCATTTCATGGGCTAATTTTGCTCATGTAAACTGTATGTAAAAGTAATCATATAGTGTCTCATCTTCTGTATCGTTTTTTTCTGCATGCCATTATGTTTCTGAGAATTCATTCAAGGAATAATGGTTGCAGGTAGCAATAATTTGTTCATTTCTATTGCTGTATAATATTGTTTTCCCTCACCAGTTTATATTAGTGGAAAGAAGGCTGTATGAATTTTTATCTGTTTCTAAGAGATCATGTGGTAGGTGCATAAAGAACTACTTGCTATGTCAAAGGGTATGCAGATGTTCAAGAAATGAAATTGATTTTGCCTATTATTCTCTTGTCTAGAAAGGTTTTAATTTCTTATTCTGTTGTTGGAAATTCTTCAGTATTTTTCACATAGGAAATCATTTCAAATGATGACATTTGTATGATTTGCCAGTCCCCGCATCTTTTCCTCTCCTTCCTACCCCGCCCCTCTGACATAGCACTGAACATGAGCGAGGTAAGGGTTGCTGTTTCCATTGTTTTCCTCCTGATCAAACAAGAACTGCTCTTGTTCTTCTACACTAAAGTATGATGTTGCCAAGATATTTTGCGGGAGCCATTTGTGAAGTCCAGTATATTCTTTTCAGGTCCTCAGACTTTATGTCTTATTTTCTAAATTTTATTTTTTCCACATTTGCAAAGCAATTTATGTGATTTCTCTCCTCCAATGTTGTGAATTACATTAAAGTATTAAGCTGACCTTGCATTTCTGAAATAAATTAACTTCTCTTTATAATATTAGCTTTTGCATGCATCGCTAGATTTATTTTGATGACAGTTTGCAGGATTTTTATATTTGCGTTCATGGTTTAATGGAGTGGATTGTTAACCAGTGGTCAGCTTGTTACACCCAACTGAATTGAATTAGCGTGGTGCTGGGTGCGGGGTGCCCACCCCAGGGCTCTTGCCAGCAGCATAAGAGGGAGAGCAGAAGCTGTTAGAGAAGCTACTGCTCTTTTGGGGTACCTTTTCCGCTGGCTTTCCTGGTGAACTTGGCTCTTCTTGTTGCTGGAAGAGCTTGGGACCTTCGAATGGCTATGATTCATTTTGGGGGAACTCTGGTCCTCATCTTGAGCATCACTTCCTGTCTGGGGAGGGGAACATGATGCACCGCGCAGTCTCCTGGAGAAGCTTGTCGCATTGGCTTTCCCCATGGGGACTCTGCTTTCCTCCTTGCTGGAGGAGCTCAGGACCTCGCTGTTGCTGAGGACGCCTGGGGTACTTTTTGGGCGAGCTCTGGTGCTTACTGTGAGCGTTGCTTCCTAACTCCAGTGCAGATCCCTCAGCCTGCTGGCACGGATCCTTATCCTGATGTCACAGATATTCTAGCATCCACCACTGACCATCGGGCCTCTCCAGCACAGATGTGTGGAGCGGGCCTGTGTGCGTCCTTGTTGCGGGCTCTAGCCCTCCAGCTGGACTTGTAAAAGGCACTGCTGTGAGCTCTAGATTTACAGCTGGATTCATGCAGGGTATTAGTGATATTATCTGTATCCCTAGAATTTTGTTACTGTAGTTAGTCTTTTCCAGAAAGCTTTTATTCTTAGAGATCTCTCTTTCTTTTGGATTTTTGCCTATCTTTATTCTTTTTACTCTTCTGTTTTTTTTGTTTGGTTATGTTTCTAATGTCCTAAGATGACAATGTAGTTCATTAAGTTTGAAATTTTAATTTCAATATAAAATTATAACGTATCAAGTTAATTTTTTTTTTCTTTTTTTTTGGTGGGACTGGAGTTCAAACTCATGACCTTGCACTTGCCAAGCAGGCACTTGGCAAGAACTATCGCCCCATCTCCCCAGCCCCCAAAATTCCAAATTCATTTGCTCCAGCAACCTTTATTTATTTATTTATTTTTATAATGTTATGGCCTGCTGAGCCTGCCCTGGGGGTCGGGCTGGTGCAGCATGTAGTGCTGGGGATTGAACTGCAGTCTCTGCATTGCCTAAGCAGGTGCTTTAGACTGCTGAGCTATCTCACTGGCCCAGCTTGGTATCAAGTTAATTCTATCAGAGTTTTAATATATAGCATGTTGATTATTGTTCCCTTCTAAGTAACTGTTGAATAATTACTTTACTTGGTCCTGTGACTTACTGAAAAGTGTTTTGTTAGCTAAGCATTGCAGTGCACAACTATAATCTGTGTATCACAGGAGGCCGAGAGGAAAGGATTGCAAGTTAAAGCCCAGTGTGAGCAATACAATGACTTAATAAGACATTGCCTCAAAAATTACAAAACAAGAGGACTGGTGGTATAATTCAGTGTGAAAGGACTTGAGTTCAATCCCCAGTGCTGAAAAATAAACAGAAAAAGTACTTTGCTTTCATTTCTAAGCTTATGGTATTTTTCAGTTTATTCTCTTTATTTATTTTTTTAAAGAATTATTTTATTTTTTTCTTGTTTCAGAACTTTTGTTTGTTTGCTTATTTATTTTTATGGCCGGCTCAGCCTGCCCTGTGGGCAGGGCTGGCGCAGTATGTGGTGCCGGGGATCAAACTGCAGTCCCTGAAGCCGCCCAAGCTTTCCTAAGCAGGAGCTTTAGACCACTGAGCCATCCTGCCGGGCCTATTCTCTTTATTATGGATGCTAATGATTGCATTTGGTCATCTAATTCAGTCATGTGGTGCTGGGAATTGAGCCCCAGTCCCTGTACTGGCCTAATCAGCAACTTGGTCTGCTGAGCTATCTCGCTGGCCTGGAATATTTTCTTTTTAAGTATGCTCTTCAACTGTTACGGTGCTTTCTATTTTCATTTGTGTCTTCTCTATGTGAATTTAACAATATTAGGTAACAATAAGACATAAACAGCTCCTCTTATTCACTTTTGCTGATATGTTTTTCCAGCCTTTCTTTTTTTTTTTTTTTTTTTCCTGGGACCGGGGTTCAAACTCATGACTTTGCACTTGCCAGTCAGGCAGTTGTGCCATGGAGCTATCTCCCCAGCCCCTCCAATCTTTACTTCTGAAATTTTTTGTACCGTAATCAGTACACATCTTTTATACGTGACATATAGCAGGACATTGTTCTTATGTATTCCCCATCTTTTAGCTGAAATGCGTAATGCACTCATATTTATTGTAATTGCCAATATATTCAGTTCTTCTCTTCTTCCTTCTCTTCTGTCATCATTAGGTAGCTGATACTGACAACAGATTTGCAAACCATTGTACATGGTGTCAGGGTAAATCCTGAGGGAATCTGACTGAGGTCACATACAAATGTCATCAGTATCTCCTTTTTTTTTTTTTTCTTGTTTCAGAACTTTTGTTTCTTTGTTAATTTATTTTTATGACCAGCTCAGCCTGCCCTGAGGGCAGGGGTGGTGCAGCATGTGGTGCCAGGGATCAAAGCACAGTCCCTGCAGCTGCCCAAGCTTTCCTCAGCAGGCACTTTAGACCACTGAGCCATCCTGCCGGGCTCCAGTATCTCCTTTTTTAAAAATGTTTTTCCCTACTAGAGATCAAACCCAAGGCCTTTGCACTAAACTACATTTTTATTTTTTATTTTTTTATTTTGAGACAGGGTCCGCTAAGTCTCTTAGTAGCAATCTGGGCTGAAACTTGTGACTCTCTTGCCTCAGCCTTTCAGAGAGCTGAGATTATAGGCCTGCGTCACTCGCTGTGTCCAACTCCAATTCATTTCTTTATCTCATCCTTTCCATTTTTCTACTTCTGTGTTTTTTCTTCTTTATTAATTTTTTTCACTTACTTTTTTTCTTATATCATTTGTTTTTCTATAACAGCTTTATACATTAGTATAATTTTTTTAGTGATCCTCTAGAAATTTTAGCATGCATAGTCGATCAATGGCTAAAGCCAATTCAGATATTTCCCCTGCAATTGTGCAAAGTTAGGCATACTTAGCTCCAGTCAGTGTTTCCTCAGTTTAGGTCACATTTTTATTCAGTATTTTATTTTATTTTATTTTATTTGTGGGTTCAGGGTTTGAACTCACAACCTTGCACTTGCCAGGCAGGCACTTGTGCCATGGAGCAATCTCCCCAGCCCCCAGCATTTTTTTTTTTTTTTAAATCTATTTAAAACCTTAAAGGGGCCCAGCAGGATGGCTCAGTTGTCTAAAGCAACTGCTTGGGAAAGCTTGGGCGGCTTCAGGGACCGCGGTTCGATCCCTGGCACCACATGCTGTACCAGCCCTGCCTTTGGGGCAGGCTGAGCCGGCCATAAAAATGTGTGAATAAACAAACAAAGGTTCTGAAACAAGAAAAAAATAAAATAAAATAAAAAATTCTAAAAAAAAAAAAAAAAAAAACCCTTAAATATTAGACATTATTGGGCTGGCAAGATGGCTCAGTAGTCTAAAGCATCTGCTTAGGAAAGTTTAGGCAACCGCAGGGATCATGGTTTGATCCTTGACAACACATGCTGTGCCAGCCCCACCCCCAGGGCAGGCTGAGCCAGCCATAATATTAAAAAATTTAAAAAAAATTAGACATAATTATTCTCTCTCTCTCTCTCTCTCTCTCTCTCTCTCTCTCTCTCTCTCTCTCTCTCTCTTTGTATTTTAGGGAAGGGTCTACAGGGTGTTCAGCGTCTCACTAGATTGGACTCACAGTGATGTGCCTGTTTACAGCCTCCCAAGAGGTGGGATTACAGGTGCGCACCACCATGCCCAGTCTCAATTACCACCTGTATTGGTCAGGGTTTTACTTAGAGGAACAGAACAGATATAATATAAGGAATGGATATTAACACAAAATATACAATCTATAAGGAATTATAAGATTGGTTTACAGTAGTCAGCCACAGAGTCAGATGAGGAAGTGTGCAGAGGGCGTCTGCACACTCCGGACTGAAGAATTCAATCCCGAGGTCTGGACTTCACTGCAGCACTCCGTGTAAGTCTCTATCCGTCAGTTGATGGGTCTGCGATGGAAGACTGAAGTATCTATAATGGATGCTGAAGAGTCTGTTACAGATGGCGAAAGATCGAAACTGGAGGTTGAATAGTCTGCACTGTAAGCCTCTGCAAACCACTGCAAGCCAGACAATGAAGTCCAGGGTGAATGCGAAAATTGAAGCTTCTCTGATGAAGCGAAGTCTTGACTCCTTCCTCAGCCCTTTAAAAAGTCTCTTTGTGCGCAGTCATTCTGACGTGGGCCCATTGTGTCCTAGGGTGGAACCAATCATACCTCAGGATGGGCCCTTGATCCCACTCTAGAGAAGAGCCAATCATATCCTAGGCAGGCCCTGGTCATGTTGCAGGGAGGAGCCAATTGTACCCCAGGGCGGGGCTCCCACCAACAGGGAATAGGACCGCTGAGTCGTCCAGCCAAGTTGAAATGAGGTATCAGCAATTACACCATCTCAGTGCACGCAGGGGGAGGGGCCAGCACAGCTGTCATTTTCACTGTAAACTGGAAATATTTGTTCAGATTTATCTCTCGGTGTATAATGCTCTTTGCTGATAGTTTAGCTTCTTAGTTTTCATCAGTAGGACACATGGTTAAAAAATCATTTCAAGCTGGGCGTGGTGGCGCACGCCTGTAATCCCAGCACTCGGGAGGCTGAGGCAGGAGGATTGGTGCAAGTTCGAGACCAGCCTGGGCTACAAAAGTGAGCTCAAGGCCAGCCTCAACGGCATAGTGAAACCCTGTCTCAAAAAGCCAAAAAAAAAAAAAAAAAAAAAAAAAAAAAAAAAAAAAAAAAAAAAAAAAAAAAAAAAAAAAAAAAAAAAAATCATTTCAGTGGTAGTTTGTGGGAAAACACCGATTTTCCTCTTGTTATGAAAACAGCATCTTGCCAAGTCTAAAATGTATTTTTGCAGGCCAGCGAGGTAGCTCAGTGGACTAAAGCACCTGTTTAGGCAAGTTTAGGCAGACACAAGGCCTTCGGTTCAATCCCTGAGACCACATGCATTGCCAGCCCTGCCTCCAGGACAGGCTGAGCCAGCCAGGGTCTGGTTGTGGTGGTGCACACCTGCGATCCCAGTACTGGGGAGGCTGAAAGCTAGAGGATCCCTGTAAGTCTTAGCTGTGTAATGAGACCCTGCAACAACCAAATACATATTTGCTAGGTACAAAATTTAGTACATTTTTTTTTTTTTAATATTTATTTATTTATTTATTTTTCGTGTTTCAGAACCTTTGTTTGTTTATTCACTCATTTTTATCGCCGGCTCAGCCCACCCCGAGGGCAGGGCTGGCGCAGCATGTGGTGCCGGGGATTGAACCGCGGTCCCTGAAGCTGCCCAAGCTTTTCCAAGCAGGCGCTTTAGACCACTGAGCCATCCCGCCAGGCCCCAAAATTTAGTACATTTTTAAAATCAACATATTAAAGGTAATCGTTCAGTTATTTTTTTTTGGTTTTCACTGCTGAGAAATCTACCCTGTCTAATTGCCATTTGTATCGGATGCATTCCTTCTCTAGAAGGGTAGCACAAAGGAGTGTAGTATATAGGAGTATAGTATGAAAATATATTTTTCAGGTAGTCTCTTTACCTTTTTTTTTGGTGGGACCAGGGCTCAAACTCACAACCTTGCACTTGCCAGGCAGGCTTTTGTGCCACGGAGCTATCTCCCAGCCCCTTTCTTTATCTTTGATATAAAATATTTTGATGTGTATTTGTTTCTATTTTAATTTAAAAAGTTTTTTATCAGTCCATGTTACATGTACTGTGGGGAGTCGGTACACATATGCAGCACTTTTTGCTCCATGTGGGTGTCTCCTGAAGCTGCATGCTAGGTTGAAGAGGGTGACCACCCCCGATAGAGGAGGACTGTTCCTTGGTCAAGGGTGTATGAGTAGCTGTGCTTCCTGCTAGAACCCCTAATAAATCAGCTCTCAACAACAACAAAAAAACCCCTAACATTTACTTTTTTTATTTTTTTGTGGCCAGCTCAGCCCACCCTGGGGGTGAGACTGGTGTAGCATGTGGTACTAGGGATTGAACAGTGGTCCCTGGGCTTGCCTAAACTTGCCTAAGCAGGCCCTTTAGACCACTGAGCTATCTCGCTGGCTCCTCAACCTAACGCTTTTTGCTTTCCCTTTTTTTTTTTTTTCCCTTCTTCCTCACCTTTTTATGTTTTTTGGCTTAGGGTTGGTTTGGAATTTTGTGAATTTGTGGATTGACATTTTCATTAATTCTGGAATATTCTCAGAGTCCGAGCCTGTTCTGTACATGTTTTCCATGATGCAAATCTTGAACTTTTATTCTGTCTTCTGTGTGCTTTACCCCATTTCCTGTCTCTGTGTCTCTGTGTCTCTGTGCTATCGCCTCCTTCCGTCCTGTCTTCTAGCTCCCTGTACCTACCCTATCTAATCTTGTTTGCTTTGTACTTCTTCCCTTCCATTATTTATTTAAGCACTTATTTCATATGAAATGTCTTATAATTTTAAGTGTGAGGTTTCGGTAGACTCTGTTCTGCACTGTCTTATTTCTGCTGATGGTTGTTCATGGTACCTTTAGTTTTCCTTGTGCATGTGGGTGAATATCTTTTGCTTTTTATTGCTTAGCTGTAACAAATTCAAGGAATTCCTTGAATTTGAGTTAAAAATGAGTTTCTCCAAAATTCACATTTGGTTTTCCCCAGCTCCTGAGATGATTAACAATCTGCAAAGCACAGATTTAGAATTTTGAACTTGAGGTATGGGGCCAAATAGGTCACCCTTTTATCCTCCAAACCCTTGTGGGGACATCCTGTGTTTGTAACTTTTTAAAAAAATTAATTAATTAATTATTTCTTTTTCTTGTTTCAGAACCTTTGTTTGTTTATTCACTCATTTTTATGGCCAGCTCAGCCCGCCCCGAGGGCAGGGCTGGTGCAGCATGTGGTGCTGGGGATCGAACTGCGTTCCCTGAAGCTGCCCAGGCTTTCCCAAGCAGGCGCTTTAGACCACTGAGCCATCCCACCGGGCCCTGTTTGTAACTTTTTAGTTAAGACTTTCCAAAATCCTTCCAGTTATAACTAATTTTTGAGGTGGCAGTTGTGATAGACTTCTAGTTTTTTCTTTTAAGTTGGATACCTGCTATTAGACTCAGTCTCTGTGTGGGTCCTGGATTTGGTAATGTCACCAGCTTTATCTTCTGTGCTTTGTCCCTGCTATGTATTTGTTTGGCCTTTTTAAAGACAGGGTCTTGCTATGCAGTTCAGGCTGGCCTTAAGCTCACTTTGTAGCCCAGGCTGGTGTGGAACTTGCAGTGATCCTTCTGCTTCTGTCTCCTGAGTGCTGGGATGACAGGCGTGGCGTGCGCCGCCACACCTGGCTCCCTTGCTGTGTTGTAAAAACAGAAGCTCAAGTGTTTCTAGTTGGTTCCATGCCTTCAAGGTGAACATTGATATAATTTTTTTCTTATTTTCTGGATGGCTCATGAATATATTTCAAATTATTTTTCAGGAAATAGTTTGCCCAAATTTTCTTTTTTTAAAAATGGATTTGGGGGGCCTGGCAGGATGGCTCAGTGGTCTAAAGCGCCTGCTTGGGAAAGCTTGGGCGGCTTCAGGGACCGCAGTTCAATCTCTGGCACCACATGCTGTGCCAGCCCTGCTCTCGAGGCGGGCTGAGCCGGCCATAAAAATGAGTGAATAACCAAACAAAGGTTCTGAAACGAGAAAAAAATAAATACATAACATCAAAAAAGAATGGATTTGGTGCAGTGTCTCAGTATGCAGCTAAGACTCATAATGATTCTCCTGTTTTCAGCCTCCCCAGCACTGGGATTACAGGCCTGTGCCACCACACCCAGACTCTGGCCAGCTCAGCCCTCCCTGGGGGCAGGGCTGGTGCTGCACATGGTGCCAGAGATCGAACCCTAGTCCCTGTGCTTGCCTAAGCAGGCACTCAGTCTACTGAGCTATCTCCTTGGCCCTCCTTGCCCATATTTTTAGTTGTTTTCAGTGGCAGGATTGAAAGATATCATACTTCCAGAAAAGGAACTTATTTCTTTCTCTTTGTAGTCCTTCTTCAATAATATATATATTTCAGCATGCACCAGGAGCAGGGCTGGCAGGGCAGGCTGGGAATCAAATGTCCAACCCCTGCATCTGCCTAAGCAGGCGCTTTAATCCGTTGAGCTATCTGGCTGGCCCTCTTCTTCAGTAATACTAATATTTCCCAAACATCTTTGGCCAACTAGCGTAAAGACCCTACGTGCAAGAAGCAATAAAGAGCTGGGTGTGGTGGTGCATGGCTATAATCCTAGCACTCAGGAAGTTGAGGCAGGAGGACTGCTGTGAGTTCGAGCCCAGCCAGGGCTATAGAAGAGACCTTGTCTCAAAACAAAACAAAGGCAAGTAAGAAAGAAAAAGCATGTCGGGTGTGGTGGTGCACCTGTAATCCCAGCACTTGGATCAAGACCAGCCTGGACTACAACAGTGAGCTCAAGGTCAGCCTGCACTACATAGTGAGTTCTGGCTGTCTCAAAAGAAGAGAGAGAGAGAGAGAGAGAGCGAGCAAGCGAGTGAGCGAGCGAGCGAGCGAGCGCACTTGTAGGGCCGGCCTGTCAGGCCTGGCTGAGATGGCAATTGAGATTGTGTGTGGTGGTGTGCGCCTGTAATCCCAGTTCTTGGGAGGCTGTAAACACGTAGATCACTACAAGTCTGATCTAGTAGTGAGTCGCTGAACACCCTGCCTGTAGACCCTTCCCTCAAAAAAACAGAAAGAAAAAAAAGCAGTCATTCTTAGAATATCACTTCCCTCAACACATCTTCAGGTTTATATTAAGACCAAGCCTATATTGGTGCTGAGATAACAACTAGCTGCTTTACCAAGTGCAAAGTAGTGTGATGAATCAAAATAGCAGAATGGGGGGCCTGATTACTAGATACCTCTTGCTCACATGGTGATTTAGAGTAGCAAGCACCTTCCAGGATAGGGCTCTGCCATTTTCAGCCCCTGGACCCCAAGGTTGCTGTATTTCTTTGGATCCAACCAGCAGAAAGGGGAAAGCATGGGTGCTTCAAGCTCCAAGCATACAAGGGTAACCCTTGAGTGTGGCTCGCTTCTGTTGACCAGGCCTAGCCATGACATGCACTTCTCCTGTTCTGCTAGCTGGTCACCAGGCGAGATGGCCATATGGACTAATAAGAGGGGATTTCGGAAAATGTAGTCCAGGTATGTGCTTGGCAGAGGAACAAAGAAACGAACTGTTGTGTGGCTGTTGCTTGCATAGTTTTTTCTTTGAAACTTCAGCCCAGTCTGATTTCTCACTTCTTTGAGTATTTATATCATTTACAATCAGCACCAGGATTTAATTGTCCTGAGCTGTTTTATGTGTGTACAGTCTAAATCACTATCTATATGTTCCTTGGATGTGTGAATTTTTTCTAGCTGTTTATTTATTTTTTATGTATTTGGCATAGGGTATCACTCTGCAGCTTGGTCTTGTAGTGATCCGCCTGTATTTAGCCTCTCCAGTGCTGGGATTACAGGTGTGTACCACCATGCCTGAACTCAGTGGCCAGCTCAGTGTGCCCAGGGGTGTGGCTGGTGTGGCTTCTGGTTCTGGGAATTGGATTCCTTGTCCCTGAGCTTGCCTAAGCAGGCACTTAGTCCTCTGAGCCATCTTACTTACCCCTGATGCCTGAATTTTGTGCTGGACTTTTCATACTGTCACCATTTCAAACAAATAATGTGACCCTAAACACAGGAAAACAGTCTTACATAAGGAGATGCGAGTGTCACAGCCTGGAGCTTACTCATCATAGTATTTCTTCAACTTGAAGTTTTAAATTTGTCAAAAGAAAAGCTTGGGAGAAAAAACCCTATCCCTTAAGTTTGGTGACAGCTCTATAAACCAAAGGCCTGTCTACAGAGGATCAGATTAATCTGTCTCTGGTTTCTGCAAAAACTGCTGTGTTGAAATGAGCCCGTTTTGCTCTCTCTGAAGTAATCATACTTCATTGCATTCTTGTTGAGTTCTATAGAATGTACTCTGTACTCTGTGGAGCCAATGCAGATAAGACCCTGGTCTAGAGAGACTGGTATCGAGAGCTTTGAATGGAGGAAAGATAGATTTATTTATTTATTTACAGTGCTGCACATTGAACTTGGGCCCTTACGCATGCCAGGCAGGTGCTTATGCTGCTGAGCTATCTCCCCAGCCTAATATTTATTTAATATAGGGTCTCACTGCACAGCTCAGACTCCTAGTGAGTGACCCTCCTATCTCAGCCTCCACAGCACTGGGATTACAGGCGTGTGCCACCATGCCTGGTTTCAGTGGCTAGCACAGTGAGACCAGGGCTCTGGGGCTGGAGCATGTGGTACCAGGGATCAAATTTGGGTCCTTGTGCTTTCCAGAAAGGCACTTAGACCACCTAGCTGTCTCCCCAGCCCCCAGTGGAAAGATTTTTACAACTGACTTTGAGTGATGGTGATGATGAGGTTCTAGGTTATTAGTATCATGTAAAAGAAAATAGCTTGGTGGCATCTTGAGTCTTAGCAGTGACCTTATACACCCTTTCCTTTGATTTTAGTCCTTGCATAACCAAGCAGACCTATTTCCAGACCTATGTCTAGCAAATCAACAAACAGAGGAGCTTAGCTCTTGAATGAATATTCTCTTGGGCAAAAGAAAATCTTGGCTCAACTGGACCCTAGGTTACTGGCCTTGCTGTTACCCTGTGCTTGAGTTTAACTCATTATTTGGTTGCTAGGCTCAGTGTTTCCAGTGCTTCATTGTTTCCAATGCTTAGTAAATGACAATGACATATGGATCTAAGTGAAATTGTTGGAATTGTATTTTGTTTTCACTGCATAGTTTTCTTTCTGTAGTGCAGTGGACTATGGATGGGAAAATACACTGACATCTTAGTAATTCTAATCTATTACCCACCTGCTAGGAGGTAAACACAGTGCATATGGCAAACTACTTTATGTGCCAGTAAAGCTTTTGTTTTGGAAAAGTGTCGGACTGTTTGTATCTAAAACATTGTTTTGAAGCAAGTCATGTGAAATATGCAGATTAAGAATAGGAAGCGATATCCTGAGCAACATCATCAAAATTCCAGGAAGGGACAGGCTGCAAAACACAAGATGTAGCAGGTCTATACTTAGGTGCTGACCCTGCTTCTGTGAGCGCTTCCTTGGGCTTCGCTCTGTCTTCGGTCAGGAGCTGCCCTCCACCTTAGAAGGGGACCCAGGTGGAGATCTGGCTCTCTGAAAAGCCAGGACAGCGCAGACCCTTCGCTTAATAATGTGGCTTCTTTCACGGAAAGAGCAAGGCCTAGAAATTAAGGCGAATGAGAATGGGAGACAGCATTTGTAGTAACACAGAATGGAAGGAAGCCCAGGGCTTATCTGGCAAATCGTGTTCACTTTCTTCTCAACTCTAGAACTTGTCTGTTTACTTTTTGGAAAAGTTTTCCTCTATGAAAAAGTTCCCCAAACAGTGCTGAGGCACTGAATTTCAGCCAAGGACATTAAAGAGATTTAGGGCCCAGGATGTGGCGGGCTGGGTATAACAGCAGTCCATTTCTCTTGATGTAGAGAGCTGCTGGATGGCCTCTTCCTCCGGGCACCAGAGTTCTTTCCAATACCAAGCAGTCACCACAAAAGACAAGACCTCCATATATTTCATGTGGCCAATATGATGTGTAAATTATATTTTTTCAGTCTAGTACTCCGTGCATTATTATTGAGGTGTCTGTGCAGTCTGGTTTGTGGATAGAATTGGTTTTTGCCGGCAGCCGCAGTGCAAACACAGATAGTACCTTCTTTCTTTTTCAACAGCATCCTCATTTGTCTAATGAGTTACAGCTAGCTACCTTACAGTGGCAGCCAGTGTGTCTAGCCCAGGCGAACAGGTTTGTTGTGATCAGCTCTTTCATTGAGTTTAATTTTGTGATTCAAAATTACAAGAAAAAAAA
>PVJA010024323.1:0-31980 GCA_004027025.1 Myocastor coypus
AAAAAAAAATGAAGATGGCTAGAAAATAGGCTAAGACTCAATCATGCTTGACTTGGAAATGTAATATCTTTCCTAGATATCATCTTTTACATAGATATGCACCTTTTCCCTTGATGCTGTATATTCTGGAAACACAGTTATTATGTAAAAATTAGCCATAGTAGAATCAAATTGTTACTGTTCATATTCATACTCGATTTCTCTGACAGCCAGAATCAATACATATTCATTCTGGATTGCCTGCGACAGTCCAGTTCACATTCTTCCATGTGAGGTCCTGTCTGAGCAAGCTAAATGTATTATAGCTCTCTAGGTGATTGATGATATGTTAGCTGTTGGAACTTTATTCCCCTTGGGAACTGTAGGCTCACATTGTCTTTACTGCTATTGTTTGGTCAATAAAAACTATGCAGGTCACCAATATGGCAACATTAAAAATGACTGATATAATTATTTTGATGAATTGAAGGAAGGAGTATATCTTTTACAAAATATATATCTCCTCAGTGCAATAGTTTAAATTAAAACCGTCCTCTCAGAACTAAGATATTGAGCTTTTAGAAAAGGACTGAACCACAAGTGTTCTCACTTCACCAGACAATTAATCTGATGGGTTCCTAATTTGATGGCATTACTGGGGAATGATGGAAACTTAAAAAGAGTAGGTCATGGAGGCAGATTAAAATCTGCCTCTAGTTCTTCTCCCTAGTTCTTTCCCTTGTTTCCTCTGTATCCTTTCTGCCCTAAAATGAGCAGCTGCTTCTGCTACCTCCTGGGCCATGATGTTCTTCCCCATCCCAGGCCCACAGCAATAAAACCTCTGAAACTGTGACTCAAAATGTATCATTCTTCTTTCAAGGTATTTTTCTCAGGTAATTGATCCCAGTGACAAAAACATGGCAAATGGGTTCAGATTGTTTATTTTTTCCAAATCATTCCTTACAGTGCTTTGCGCAGTCTTGATTATTATTGAGCCTTGTAGTTCATGAACTATACACCATTCTAGTCATGGGACCCTTGCTTTATATGTGAGAGCCAACCAAAAGGATACTCTGTGAGCCATCTACACTGCTGCTTCTGCAAAACCGGGCGTATAAAACACTGGAGCATTTCAAAAGCAATAAGTAAAAACTTCAGCCACCTCTCTCAGTAGGGCTCTTCAAAGCTTCTGTCATCCACAAAAATAAAACGTATGAATTGGAATTGATTTTTATAAAACCTTCATAAAAGTAAATCTAAACATTTGGGAACATCTGTTAGATGGCTCAGAAATTTCATTTTTATTATTTTTGAATGAGTCCAGCTTTGAAGTTCTATGACCAATTAAATCTGGCAATGAACAAAAATCAATCAGATGTATAGATATAAGCATTTAGAAAGGACCATCAAGAGGTAATTTTTGTGTTCAGCATATCTAACACCAACCTTTCCCTCAGGGAAGAGTAAGCACCATCTTGATTTCAGAGATTTGCAGCCCTGGCTTAAGTATTTGATCTGTCACTTATTAGTTCTATAACCTTGAATGAGTTATCAAAACATTTATGATCTTCAAGTTATACATCTTTAAAGTAAAAATAACATTTCTATAATGATTGTGAATATGAAATAACTTACATCAAGGGCTTATGCAATGCTTCTCATTCTAAATGATCAATAGAAATTAACTATTAATGTAAGTATTAATGTCAGTGAGATCAGATGTTTTCCGCTTTATGTGTAGTACAGTATGCTGAGCACTTTCTGGATTGAAAAAAATAATTCAACCTTGAGAACTAGGGCTTGTTATTGTGGGAAGTTAACCATCTATAGATGACCTAAGAACAAAGCTAAAAGAGTTTTAGAATAATAGTAAATGATTAAATATCAAAGAGCCACAGAGTCTAAAAGGAAATCCTTAAAAATCAAATCAAGTAGAATTCAAATGCTAGGGGGAAAGAAGCCTCCTATTCCAGGGCTTCGATGTACATATTATGTAAGAGACCACATCAATAGAAAATATAGTCATTATTAAATGAGTAATCATACAATAGTTAGGAAAAGTAAGATTTTGATGACAAAATAATCTGGAGATGTTAACAAATTAATGCTGTTAGCTATTATATTAATATCAATTATTTAACTGAATCAACTAAAGCCTTTACATAATCAGAACTTGTTTTCTTCCCTGAGAAATTCTCATAATGGGTTGGAATGTTTTTGCAAAACTTTGCGGCTTTCACTTCCCTACTATGATCTTGTTGCACAGTTGTGATAAGGCTCGCTGCATCCGAAATGAGCATGTATCAGTATTGTAACACCTTTAGGTCTATCACCCCTACAAAACCCTTGTCACTTTAGTTTAATTGCAAATTCCCCGGAGAGCCTCCTCTAATGACCCATTTACATTAAAGCTTTTAAATTAGATTTCAATCTTTATTTCACTTGAAATGTTACCCTGGAGTAATCATTCCATTATAAATCATTTTATTTGATTTTATGGAATTGCTCAATTACAAGAGAAGTATTGAAATAAAGTGTAGCTATATTGAGAAAAGCAGAAAGACAAAAGCAGGGTCTGTTTGACTTTGGGAAAATGTTATCAGTCAAGGAAAAACTTAGTCATTTATAAGCCACACAATGTCTTACAGTACTAAACTGTGGGCTATTTTGTAGCAGAGATAATTGAAGTACTGTGACAGTCTGAATGGATACTAAGGCTTTAAACTTGGGAAGGAAGCACAGAAAAATGCCAAGATCATTCTAAAGCAAGGTGGGAGGCTTCTTTCCCTTTTGGATGAATTATTGGCCTTTTAAGAGGTCGCCTTTAATGGCTGACAGGACCATTCAGAGATCACTGTCCTCTATACATTGGCATTTTATTTGTGCATTTACATGCTGCTGAGTTTCCTTATGTTCTTAGCTTGATGTTCATTTCATTTAACTTCCATCTATGACTGACAGTGTTGCTGTATGCCCAATGTGAGGTCTCCCTCACAGTGTCCTTTTTGGATGGTTGAGATACTGTTCACTATTTATCAAGTGGCACTTCATTGTGTAGTTAACAAAATTAGAAAAAAAAGAGAAGGGCCAACAGAATCAAATCTGGCAATATACAAAAATTAATCAGATGTATAGGTAAAAGTGTTTGGAAAGGACCATCAAGGGGAAATTTTTCTGTTCAGCATATCTAATCCTAACCTTTACCTCAGTGGCAGAGTAGGAACCATATTAGTTTTGGAGATTTGCAGCCCTGGTTTAAGTCTATGATCCATCCCTAATTATTTCTGTGACCTTGGACGAGTTATCAAAATATTTCTGATCATAGGGTTTTTTTTTTGTTTTTCAGGGCTTTTAGTATTAGCATTGTTTTAGTATGGTGAAGCAACTGTGAATACAAATAGACCAAGCCCTGAATTTTATGTAGAAGGATGCTGCATCTCGATAAAGTGACATTCCTTTGAATCCAGGGCTAGCAAATTGTTACTAGGAGAATAGGGAATATTTTTTCATTATTACTTTTAATAAGAAATAACAATATGATAGTTTCAAAACACGTTAGTAGTACATTCACAATAATTGACACATTGCATATTGTCATCCTCATAATAGTTATACAGAGCACAGGATGTGGACATGATAAATTTTCTAATCGATATTGGTAAGGAAAGAAAAAAAGAAAAAATATCTTCTCTTTGAACTGAGAGGAAGTAGTTGTGTACATAGTCCAGTGTTCCATAATTGTATTGGGTTACTGGTGAAACTGGCAATGTTGGAGGCTCCTACAGCTCATCATACTAGTCTAGTTCTGTGTTTTATGCCTCATAATTAAGCTTTTTTAATATTCATCTTTTGTATCTTCCAAAGTCAAATACCCTCAGGATTAACTTTGGAACCATATACAGGGCTTTGTAGAACTGTTGTCAGTGTCAGCCTTTGGAATGAGTCAAGGCCATTGCTTGATCATTTTGCTCTCTGTGAAAGCCTGAGAGAAACAATTTTCTCTAGGTAACCCTCCTTAGACACTCTATACTTCATTCATCCCTTTCCTCTGAGGTCCCATAATCTCCTTGACCAGAAAATTTGAGGAACCACTGAGTTATAAGATGTTATGGCACAGGTTCTCTTATGTCCTGAGTCCTCACTGACCTTAAAGGGCTAGAGCTAAAATGTTGCCTATCCTCATAGCCCTTCTTTTTCTCCAATTTTTGGACTGTTAACTTACATTCTCAACCCTCTAGCAGAGAAACGTCGTGATACTATTACTGTATAACATAGGTAATTGAGCTTAACATCACTATCTTTCTGAATATCAAACACCTTAGACTTAGCTTGAAATTGAAATTTTCTGTCAATCATTGATATTCTAATAAATATCTATAGAATGTGATAAAAGCAGTTACACATTTTACACAGACATTTAGAAAAGCAAGGATGTACAAAATTGTAGCCTGTCAAGCCTATGGCATTTTGTCCAGTTTCTTGTTCTCAATTAATATCCTCCCCCCCCCTTTTTGTTTTGGTTAACCAACCATTTACTTGAGAAAGAGTATAGCAGAAACTGAGTTTACATTAGAAGCAGTACACATCTAAAAGACCAGAATTACAGGCATTCCAGGCATAGTTTTAGTGTTGCACGTTACTATCATCAATGTGAAAAATCTTTTGAGGGTTCCTAGGACTAATATATGATTCATCCTATGTACATAAGTGCATGGTTTTACTCCTGGTATGTTTCCTTTCTTTTCTGCTTCCAGTCACTTCATTGTTTAATTCATAAAACATTCACTTGTGTTATGCCCTTTAATTTTTATTTCTTCTTTAGAGGTCTTACACTATGGAGATGATACGATATTTACACATGTAGGTCTGGTTGATTTCACTGATAAATATATGTTCAATGTATATCCATTTATATATGAAGTCTTCCAGTTTATCATTCTTTATAGCTGAGCAATATTCCATTGTATAAAAATACCACATCTTTTTCAACCATTCTTGAAATGATGGGCATTATGGTTGTTTCCAAGATTTGACTATTACAAACTGGGCTGCTATAAACATAGGTGCACAGATAGTGCTATGGTATCATGTTTTCAGTTCTTCCAGGAAAATTCCCAGTAGGAGGATAGCTGGACTGAATGGGATATCTAATTCTCTTTTTTTACGGAGCTTCTACACCACTTTCCATAATGGTTGCACTAGTCTACATTCCTACCAGCAGTAGAGAAAGGTTCCTCTTTGCCCACAGTCTCTCCAACATTTGTTGCTGGTTAATTTCTTTATGATAGCCATTCTTTCTGAAGTGAGATGATATCTAAATGTTGTTTTAATTTGCATTTCATGGGTGGCTAATGATGTGGAGCATTTCTTCATGAACTTACAGACTTGCTGAATTTCTTTCTCTGAGAAGTGTGTGTTCATCTCAGATGCCTATTTTTGGATTGGGTCTTTGAATTTTGGGACCCTAATGGTTTTTAGTTCTTTATAGATTCTAGATAGAAGGCCTTTTTCTGAGTACTTCTTAGTTAAAATCTTTTCGAAATTTGTGGGTTGTCTTTTCACTCTGTTGTTAGTTTCTTTTGATGTGGAAAACCTTCCTAGCCAGAGGTCTGATGTGTTAACGCTTTCAAGTGTTAAACACGCATTTTGATTTTTGTCCATAAACTTTTTGCCTACCCCGAAGTCTTCAAGATTTTCTCACACTTTCTCTTCCAGGAGATTTAATGTTTCTCTTTTAATATTTACATCTTTAATCCACTTCCACTTTAGTTTAGTGCATGGTGATAGACTTGGGTCAAGTTTTAGTTTTCGGCATGTAGAGAGCCAGTTTTTTCAGCACCATTGATTAAAGAGGCTATCTTTTTTCCAGTGAGCATATTTGGTCCCTTTGTGAAAGATAAGGTATTTGAGTGTGTTTGTATTTGCTTCTGCATCTTCTAATCTATTTCATTGATCCTCAGGTCTATTGTTTTTCCAATACCATGCTGATTTTATACTGTAGCTTTGTAGTGTAACTTTAGGTCAGGGATTGTAGTGCCTCCTGCCTTACATTTGTTGCCTAGAATTGTCTTTGCAATTCTGAGGTTTTTTTTTTTTTTATTCCAAATAAATTTTAGGAATGATTTCTCCAGATCTTTGAGGTATGATGATGCTATTTTGATAGTAATTTCATTAAATCTGTATAACAATTTAGGGAGTATGGTCATCTTCACAATGTTGGTTCTTCCTATCCAGGAGTAGGGAATATCTTTCCATTTTCTGAAATCTTCTGGGATCTCTTTTTCAAAGTACTGCAGTTTTCATTGAAAATTTCCTTTACTTCTTTAGTTAGATTGATTCCTAAGTTTTTCATTTTCTTTGCTGCTATCATAAAAAGTACTGTTTCGCTAATTTCTCTCTCAGTGTGTTTGTTATCTGTGTAGAGGAATGCTATTGACTTTTGTGTGTTGACTTTGTAACTTGCTATGCTACTGAATTTGTGTATTGATTCCAGTAGCTTCTTGGTGGAGTTCTTTGGCTCTTGCAAGTAGATTATCATGTCATCTGCAAATAGTGATAGTTATACTTCTTCTTTACTTATTCTTATTCCTTTTATTTCTCTTCCTTGTCTAATGGCTATAGCTAATGATTCCAGAACTATATTGAATAGGACTGGCAATAGGGGACATCCTTGTCTTGTACCAGATTTCAGAATAAAAGACTTCAGCTTTTCCCCATATAGAATTATGTTAGCTTTTGTATTGTCGTAGATGGCATTTATCAGGCTGGGGTAGAGGCCTTCTATTCCAATTTTCTGTAGGACTTTGAACATGAATGAGTGTTGGACTTCGTCAAAGGCATTTTTTTGCTTCAATGAGACAATCATGTGATTTTGGGTTGTGGCTCCACTGATATAGTGTATTGCATTCATAGATTTGTGCATATTGAACCATCCTTGCATCTCTGGGATGAATCCTACCTGATCATGGTGTATAATCTTGCTGATTTCTTGTATTCTAGTGTCGAGGATTTTATTGAGAATTTTTGCATCTATGTTCATGAGAGAAATTGGGCTGTAGTTTTCTTTTCAAGTTGCATCACTCTCTGGTTTTGATATCAGTGTAATACTTGCTTCTATGAATGATTTTGGGAGGACTGTTACCTTTTCAGTTTCATTGAAGAGTTTCCGGAGTGTTGGGATTATGTCTTCTATAAATTTCTTGCAGAATTTACTGGTGTGTCTGTCAGGTCCTGGACTTTTCTTTGTCAGTACGCTTTTTATTGTATTTCGTATTTCATTGGCTATTATTGGGTTACTGAGAATCTTATATTTTCGTGATTCAGTTTGGGTAATTTATACTTCTCTAGGAATCTATTCATTTCATCTGTGTCTTCAATTCTGTGAGGGCAAAGATTCTCAAAGTAGCTATTTATGATCCTCTGAATGTCTGCTGGGTCTATAGTAATTTCACTCATGAAGGACATGAAGCACTCTGCTCCATGTTCTTCTTGACTTCATGGTTTGTGATGAGAAATCTGCCATTATTCTGATGGATTTTCCTTTAAATGTGATCTGTTTCTTTTCTCTAGTAGCGTTCAGTATATTATTCTTCTGCTGATTTCTAGAATCTTGACTATTATATGTCTAGGTGTGTCTTTAGTCAGGTTGATGTTATTTGGGGTTCTGTATGCTTCAGTTACCTAAATGTCCAATTGCTTTCTCATATTTGGGAATTTTTCTGCTATTACTTCTGCCCATATTCTTTTTATATCATTTGTATTGACTCCTTCTTTCGCATTGATTCCTATTAATCTCACATTGTTCATTTTTGCATCATCTTGCAGATTTTGAATTATTTTTTCGTGCATCCTAGTTGTTTTTAAGAGATCTTTTCTTACCTTTTCACTAGCTGCGATGCTGTGTTCAAGATTTGAGACTCTATCTTCACTTTCACTCATACAGTTTTGCCAGATTGTGATTGAGATTTTATTTTCTTGTATATCTCTTTGAAACTGTTTCATGCGATCTGTTTCTTTCCCATATTGCTCTGCTTATTATGGATATAAAATTTTTTACTTACAATCTGTCTGATTTGCTTTAATTCCTTGCAGCAATGTTTTAAGTGGAGTTAAGTAGTTCATGAGTAGAATGCACTTTTTGGTGCAGAATGTGTTCACTAATTTTGTTTGCCATAATTATATTTTGTCTGATATCAATACATGGAAAGAGCAACTTTCTTTTTATTTGTGTGAAATATCTTTTAAGGATAATTTTCAAATTTTTTGTTATCTTGTTTCAAAAGCATTTCTTTTTAGTCACATACTGTTTTTGTGTGGTTGTTTTTGTGTATTAACTCTGGATGCCAAATATAGAAATTCATGAACTACATTTCTCCCTTTGTAACTTTTCTACTTTATGCGCATATTTTCCTGTATGTTTAATTTTCTTTATTATACTAAAATTTTCCTTTTGTGCTATTCACTGTTAGATGCCATGCTCAATCTATAAATATTTGTTTTGCATCATATAGATTGTGATCTGCTTAGTACTTCATATATTTGGAAATATCTTTACTTTGAGCTCATTTTGGACTGATTGGTCGGGTACAGAAATCATTTGTCCTTTGAATGTTGACTCATTTCCTTTTCTTCTACTTCCCAGGAGGGGTACTGAAAATCCAATGCCAGTTGATTTCTAATCCATGTATTCAATTTCCTCTTTATATTTTTAGATAAATTATTGTAGAATTTCAAATGGAATCATTGGCTGGCTAGGCAGCAGAGGGAAACCGAAAAAAATTTTCAAACCATCTGTTAAGTCTTGTGTCTGGATGCCCCCAAGCCACTTGTGCTCACAGGGCTTTTGGAGGAAAAAGGATCTAAGCTGTGTAATGCCAGGGTCAAAACCCTGATGCTGGGATTGATTCACTGTGCAATGCTAGGATGAAGGTTATGAGTACTTCCTGCCTTAAGGGGAAGAAGCCTAGATAAGAATATAAGGGAAATAAAGGACAACTGTGGTCGTGTCTTGTCATTTGCTTGATGCCTTTTGCCTGCACTCTTCTACCATGAACTTTTTCTCTTCTGTGATGCACCTCTGCCATGCTACCTACCTTGACCCAAACAAATAAGAACTGAAGCTGCTACAAAGCGTAAGCCAAATAAACCTTTCTTCTGTTAACTTTGGGTGTTGAATATTTCATCTCAGTAATGAGAAAAGTAACTAAGACAGTCTCTACTTTTAGTGCTTGCTTTATTCCCTTTCTATCACATTCCACTAAATCATGATCGTATTTCTTGATATGATGTGGATTTGTCCTTTTTGAGTGAGTTTATTTTGCATAATACTGCTACCCTACATTTACACTGTGATTTCCACTATACTAAATCCACTCTCAATATTGCATGTTTTCTGTCTTCCAATATTAATTGACACTTCTTGCTCACTTTTTGAATCTTTTTATATTCATTTTTTCCAGTAGTTTATACAAATTTTCTTTATTTTTATAGAATCTTGGACGGATTGATAACAAATGCATGTTTATAAATTATAGTCAACAAGAAATCGTTAATCTATGTATTAAGAGTTTACTTGTACTAATAATAAAATATTAGAAAGAATTTATTTGCATAGAGAAGGGAGATGTATATGTGTGTGTATAGCAGAGCAGTTATGGTGTATCCTTCTCCATCAGTACGGTTTGGAATATTAGTCTTTTATTTTTAATTCTCCCCCAGAGACATATAATCTCTATTTTATAGATTGGGGAAACTGAGCTTCAGGATTAATAAACCATTAACCCAAGACAACAAAATCATGTAAAAGTGCAAAGCTAATATCTGACTCCAAAGCAAATGCATAATATAAACTCCATTTGCAGATGATTAATTACTTGAAAAGGCCACAGGTATTCTTTTTAGTAAGTCAATTTTACCACCAATGGTCTGATTTATAAAATGTCACTGTTCATCGCTTACTTACCCCTAACTTTTCATCATCTATTATTTGCATTCCTGCCTTGAATACTAGGAATTTTAACACATGGTGTTAACACATGGTGGAGTTTGCTTTTTTGAATATATACACACATACGTTATAAGGGGCAATTTGTCATAAAAAAGACCATTAAATATGATCTGATCAGTTTACTGTGACATAGTTCCATAACAGTCAGATAGATTTGATAGAGTGGTATGGTGGAATAATAGAGAAGTACAGGCCAATCTAGCTCAGAACTCCACTTCCTACTCACATAGCCTTGTGAAGATGACAAGTGGCCTCCAGGTAGTCACAGTTGGCAGCAGTAGTCATGACAGTACCCATCTCTGTTCTTCTATCTGTTCTGAGTTTCTGTTTTTTTCTTTTGTCCTTTCTGTTTCCCTTCCCTTCCTTCCCTCCTTCCTAATTCTTTAATAATTATGCTCAGGGTAAGAAAGCATTTGCAAATAACTCAGAAATATTTGGATCAGTATAAGAACTTTATTATAAGCACTGTACAGAGATAGTGAGTATATCTTGGCTGAGCGAATAAAAATGGGTAATTGTGTATTCACTGGTGCCTTGTATAATAGGTTCAACATGTTTATTAGCTGTAAATATGAATAATCTGTGCAGTGGTGTGTTTTTTCAATCAAGATATAAAATTTAATGGTTATTTGTTGACCAAGTTATATATATATTAACTGAAAATAAATTACCATAAATATAAATATATTTTGAGTCGGTCAATTTAGAAACATAAATGTTTTTTCTGAGGTGTTATTGTTATTGGAAACAGTGGGCCCTGCTTGAAACAAGTATGACATTAAACAATGAAATATGATATGTGGCTTGGAGGAGTGATTCTGCTGAATATTGCCTGGCAAATGTAAGCTCAGAATCACCAGACCTGAGTTTTTAAAGTAAACTACAAATTTAAGAATTTGGTGAATTATTTCAACTTTTAAACCTAAAAAAAGCAGTTGGATTTCTTAGTTTATAAGTAACAGAAGCCATCTAACTAGTATAAGAAAAGAAAAAGGAACTTATTCAACAATGTAGATGAGTGCAGACTCTCAACAACCAGAGAAGCAGTCAGAGGTGATGTTGGCAGCAGCAAAGACTAAAATATGCTGTGGGGCTGCCAGCAGTGGCCTCACTGGGTGAGCAATAGGAACTGGCACTGAGACCATCAATGGTGGCCATGAAACTAGAACTTGGGCTGCTGTTGTCACCTAAATTAGATAAGATTCCAGGTTGTGCTTTAATTCTTTTAAAAAAATTTTTATTACTTTTAATAAGAGATAACAATATAAGAGTTTCAAAACATGTCAGTAACACATTCACAATAGTAGAGACACTGCATATTGTTGCCTCACAAATGTTATACAGAGCACAGGATGCAGACGTGACAAATTTTCTAATCAATATTGGTTTCAAAGGGAAAAAAAAGGAGAAGAAAAAGTTTTCTTCTCTTTGAACTAGGAGGAAGTAGTTGTATACATAGTTCAGTGATTCATAATTGCAGTGGGTTACCGGTGAAACTGGCAATGTTGTAGGCTGTTGATTTAAGCCTCTTACAGCTCGTCATATTAATCTAGCTCTGTGTTTTATGCCTCCTAATTAACCTTTTCTGATGGATGATCAAATGTAAGCTAAAGCGAGACCTGTCTAGCAAAACTTTCATCATTTGTACTTTCCAGGGTCAAATCTCCTCAGAATTAAGTTTGGAACCATATGCAGTGCTTTGTAGAACTGTTGTCAGTGTCAGCCATCAGGACGAGTCACAGCCAGTACTTGACCAGTTTGGTCTCTGTGAAAGCCTGAGAGAATGTTTTCTCCCCAAGTGACTCTCCCTAGGCACACTATACTTCACTTATCCCTTTCCTCTGAGGTCCCATAATCTCCTTGACCAGAAAATCTTGGAAACTCCTGAGTTATAGGATGTTACAGGATAGGTTCTCTTATGTCCTCAGTCCTCAAGGACCTTGAGGGGCTAGAGCCAAAATGATGGCTATCCTCACAGCCCTTCTTTTTCTCCAATTTTTGGTCTGTTAACTTACATTCTCAAACCTCCAGCAGAAAAAGCTTCATGACACAATTATTTCATAACATAGGTAACTGCGCTCAACCTCACTGCCTTCCTAAATATCATACATCTTAGACTTAGCTTGACATTGGCATTTTCCTTCAATCATTGGTATTCTAATAAATTTCTACAGATTGTGATAAAAAACATTTACACATTTTTACACAGACATTTAGAAATCTAAGGATGCACAAAATTGTAGCCTGTCGAGCCTGTGGTATTTTGCCTAGTCTCTTATTCTCAATTAATATCCTTTTTAATCTTTTTGTTAACCAGCCATTTACTTGAGAGAGAGAGTATAGCAGTAACTGAGTTTACAATAGAAGTAGCACACATCTGAAAGTCCCAATTGACAAGCATTACAAACATAGTTTTGGTGTTGCTTCAAAGATCTTTGATTTCCATTCAGCTGTGTTATGCCTTTCCATTTTTATTTCTTCTTTAGATTTCTTATGCTAGGGAGATTATACGATATTTACAAATGTAGGTCTGGTCTGTTTCATTTATGAGTATATGCTTAATATATATCCATTTATATATGGTCTTCCAGTTTATCATTCTTTATAGCTGAGTAAGATTCCATTGTATAAAAATACCACATCTTTTTTAACCATTCTTGAAATGATGGGCATTTTGGTTGTTTCCAAGATTTGGCTATTACAAATTGGACTGCTATAAACATAGGTGCACAGATATCGCTATGGTACGATGTTTTCAGTTCTTCTAGGAAAATTCCCAGTAGGAGGATAGCTGGACTGAATGGGACTTTCAGTTCTCATTTTTTTAAGGAGCCTCCACACCACTTTCCATAATGGTTGCACTAATCTGCATTCCCACCAGCAGTGGAGAAGTGTTCCTTTTTCTCCACAACCTCTCCAGCATTTATTGCTGGTTAATTTCTTTATTATAGACATTCTTTCTGGAGTGAGATGGTATCTAAGTGTTGTTTTAATTTGCATTTCATGATGGCTAGCGATGTGGAGCATTTCTTCACATATTTATAGGCTTTCTGAATTTCTTTCTCTGAGAAGTGTGTCTTCCAGATGCCCATTTTTGGATTGGGTCTTTGAATTTTGGGACCCTAATGGTTTTCAGATCTTTATAGATTCTAGATTCTATATAGAAGACTTTTGTCTGAATTCTTTTTTTTTTTTTTTTTGGGACCAGAGTTCGAACGCACGACCTTGCACTTGTCCAGCAGGCACTTGTGCCTCGGAGCTATCTCCCCAGCCCCTTGAATTCTTATTAGTTAAAATCTTTTCAAAATTTGTAGGTTGTCTTTTCACTCAGTTGAAAATTTCTTTCGATGTGCAAAAACTTCATAGCTGGTGGAGGTTCCGTTTGTTGATGCTTTCAAGTGTTAAACGTGCAATTTGATTTTTGTCCATGAATTTTTTCCCTACGCCATTGTCTTCAAGATTTTCACTGACTTTCTCTTTCAGGAGATTTAATGTTTCTCTTTTAATATTTAGATCTTTAATCCATTTCGACTTTAGTTTAGTGCATGGTTATAGACTTGGGTCAAGTTTTAGTTTTCGGCATGTGGAGAGCCAATTTTTCCAGCACTATTTATTAACGAGGTTGTCTTTCTTCCAGTAAGTGTTTGGCCCCTTTGCCAAAGATAAGGTGGCTAAGTGTGTTTGTATCTGCTTCTGCATCTTCTAATCTATTCCACTGATCCTCAGGTCTGTTTTTTTTTTTTTTTTGCCAGTACCATGCTGATTTTATTGCTGTAGCTTTATAGTATAACTTTAGGTCAGGAACTGCAATGCCTCCTGCCTTACCTTTGTTGCCTAGAACTGTCTTTGCAATTATGGGTCTTTTTTTGGTTCCAAATAAACTTTAGGAATGATTTCTCTAGGTCTTTGAGGTATGGTGATTGTCTTAGTTACTTTTTACTCATTCCTGGGAGAAAAGCCCGACACTCAAATGAAGGAAGAAAAAGTTTATTAGCTCGCAGTTCCTGGAGATTTCAGTCCATTTTCGGCTGGCCCAAGGCTGAGTGGAGCAGAACAGACAGCATCCAGTTCATGGCAGTGGAACAGCAACCAAATGGTGGCAGAGGTAGCTAACCAAACAGGACAGCAGAGAGTAACAGCTCTAGTCTGTCTCTCTGTCTCTCTTTATATTCCTATCAGGCTCTCTGCCTTAGGATATCTGCTCTAGACCACACCCATAGCCCCAGCCCTACTCAGACTGATAATCCCATCAGTACTAAAATACATAATCCCAATGACTCATGAGTCAAGTCTCAATCTATAGGAGTCCCCGCCCAATGACTACATGAGGTTTTTGGGGGACAACTAGACATAAACCATAACAGCGATGCTATTTTGACAAGAATTGCATCAAATCTGTATAACAATTTAAGGAGTATGGCCATCTTTGCAATGTTCATTCTTCCTATCCAGGAGCAGGGAATATCTTTCCATTTTCTAAAATCTTCTCGAATCTCTTTTTTTCAGAGTACTGTAGTTTTCATTGAAAAGGTCTTTTACTTCCTTAGTTGAGTTAATTCCTAAGTATTTCGTTTCCTTTGGTACTATCATAAAAGGTACTATTTCTCTAAATTTTCTCTCAGTGTGTTTGTTATCTGTGTACAGGAATACTTTTGACTTTTGTGTGTTGACTTTGTAGCCTGCTATGCTACTGAATTTGTGTATTAATTCTAGTAGATTTTTGGTGTAGTTCTTTGGGTCCTCTAAGTAGATTATTATGTCATCTGCAAATAGTGATAGTTTTACTTCTTCCTTGCATATTCTTGTTCTTTTTATTTCTCTTTGTTTTTTAATGACTGTAGCTGATGATTCCAGAACTAAATTGAATGGGACTGGTGATAGGGGACATCCTCATCTTGTACCAGATTTCAGAGTAAAAGATTTCACTTTTTCCCATTTAGAATTATATAGCTGTTGGATTGTTGTAGATAGCTTTTATCAGGTTGAGGTAGAGGCCCTCTATTCCAATTTTCTGTAGGACTTTGAACATGAATGAGTGCTGTGCTTTGTCGAAGGCCTTTGTGGCATCAGTTGAGACAATCATGTGATTTTTGATCTTCACTGTATTGATATAGTGTAATGCATTTATAGATTTGCGTATATTGAACCATCCTTGCATCCCTGGAATGAATTCTACCTGGTCATGGTGTATAATCTTCTTGATGATTTGTTGTATTCTAGTGATGAGGCTTTTATTGAGAATTTTTACATCTATGTTCATGAGAGAAATTGGTCTGTAGTCTTCTTTTTTAGTTACATCTCTTTCTGGTCTTGATATTAATGTAATACTTGCCTCTAGAAATGATTTTGGAAGGATTGCTTCCTTTTCAGTTTCATTGAAGATTTTGAGGAGTATTGGGGTTATGTCTTCTTTAAATTTCTTGTAGAATTCAGTAGTGAATCCATCAGGTCCAGGACTTTTCTTTGTCGGTAGGCTTTTTATTACATTTTGTATTTCATTGGCTGTTATTGGGTTATTGAGAGTTCTAATATCTTCTTGATTCAGTTTTGGTAGTTCGTACTTTTCTAGGAATCTGTCCATTTCATCTGTGTCTTCAATTCTGTGAAAGTAAGGATTTTCAAAGCAGCTATGGTCCTCTGGGTCTGTGGTAATTTCACCCTCTTCATTCCTTTTTGCTTGAAGTTGAGTCCTTTGTTTCTTCTTTTTAATGAGGTTAGCTAGGGGCTTATCAATTTTATTTAATCTTTCAAAGAACCTGCTTTTGGATTCATTAATTCTTTGTATTGTTTTCTTTGTCTCAAATGAATGAATTTTTGCTCTAACCTTTATAATTTCTTCCCGCCTTTAGGCTTTGGATTTCGTTTGCACTTCCATTTATAGCCGGTTTAGTTGCTCCATAAGATTGTTTATTTGTTCCCATTCTATTTTCTTAATGTGTGAGTTCAGAGCTATAAATTTCCCTCTAAGAACGGCTTTCGTTGCATCCCACAAATTCCGGTAGGTTGTGTTTGAATTTTCATTAAACTGTAGATACTGTTTAATTTCTTGTTTAATTTCATCTCTAACCCACTGGTTGCTGAGAAGGGTGTTGTTTAATTTCCATGTAATCCTGGAGTTCCTATGGTTTCTTTTGTCATTTATTTTCAATTTCATTGCACTGTGGTCAGGTAATATACATGGGATACTTTCTGCTTTCTTTCATATATTTAAGCATGATCTATGGACTAATATGTGATCTATTTTAGAAAATGTCCCATATGCAGCTGCAAAAAAATGTGTATTTAGAATTGGTTGGGTGGAACACTCTCTGTATGTCCATTAAGTTCAGTTGTTCCAAGTTCTGGTTCAGTTCTGCTACTTCTTTTCTAATTTTTTTGTCTGCTTGACCTATCTTTTTGCGGATAAGGGGGTGTTGAGGTCTCCTGTTAAGACTGTGGTATTGGATATGAGATTTTTCATGTCCATTAAGGTTTGTTTTATATAACTTGCTGCTCCCATGTTGGGTGCATAGATATTTAAGAGTGTTACCTCTTCAACACAATTTTTTCTCCTAATCAATATGTAGTGGCCTTCTTTATTTCATTTGATCAATGTTGGTTTGAAGTTTAGACTTTCTGTAAACATGATTGCTACCCCTGCTTTTTTTGAGGTGCTGGAGCATGTAGTATTGTTTTCTAAACTTTAACTTTAAGCCTGTGAGTTTCTTTATTAGTTAAGTGTATTTCTTGTATACAGCATATTGTTGGGCTTTGTTCCCTTATCCACTCTGCAAGTCTACTTCTCTTAATTGGAGAGTTGAATCCATTTACAATGATGGTTATAATTGAAATGTATTGACTTATGGTTGAAATGACTTTTATTTGTTTACCACTTTTTCTCCTATGTTTAGTTAGTTACTCTATTTTGTGGGATCTTTCTGTTCTCATTTGTTGAATTTGGGTCATTTTAATCACTCTATAAAATATTTGTTAGAGTACTATATAGTGGTGGCTTTGACGTCATGAAATTCTTTAGTTGTTCCTTGTCGTGGACATATTTCACTTCTCCCTTATACTTGAATGAGAGTTTTGCCAAGTATAGTAGTCTGGGCTGAATTTTGTTTTCATAGAGGGCTTGAAGCATTCTGCTCCATTCTCTTCTTGACTTCATCATTTGTGAAGAGAAATCTGCCATTATTCTGATGGGTTTTCCTTTAAATGTGATCTGTTTCTTTTCTCTAGCAGCTTTTAGTATATCATTCTTTTGCTGGATTTCTGGTATCTTGACTATTATATATATGTCTGGGTGTGTTTTTAGTAGGGTTGATGTTATTTGGGGTTCTGTATGCTTCAGTTACCTAAATGTCCAATTGCTTTCTCATATTTGGGAATTTTTCTGAAATTACTTCTGCCCATATTCTTTTTATATCATTTGTATTGACTCCTTCTTTCTCATTGGTTCCCATTAATCCCACATTGTTCATTTTTGCATCATCTTGCAGATGTTGAATTATTTTTTCCTGCATCCTAGCTGTTTTTAAGAGATCCTTTCTTACTTTTTCACTGGCTGCGACTGTGTCTTCAAGATCTGAAGATAGAGATCTTCACTTTCATTTGTACGGTGTTGCCAACTTGTAATTGAGATTTTATTCTCTTGTATCTCTTTGAAACTGTTTCATGCGATCTATTTCTTTCCTATATTGCTCCACCAGGGAATCCTTTGTTTTTCTATTCTCCTCCAATTTTTTTTTATCAATGTCTTCTTTACTAGTATTGAAATCTCTCATTATAGTTATCCTTTCTCTCTCTAGTTCAGAGATTATTTCTGTTCTGTTCTCCTTTCTCCCCTTCTGTAGTTGTTCCCCTGCTTTGGATGCTATTAATTTAGACATGCCTTTCTTAACTTCAGATATTATTTCTACTATGGTTTCCTCTATATGTTTCTCCAGCTGTTTTTCCACTTCGTGCATTTCTTTTTTTACTTCCAATGTTATCTCTGATCTGAGTTGCTCTATACGTTTCTGCCCTTGTCTGTCTACCTCAGATTCTACCGATTCAGAGGTTTCGTGTGCTAGATTCCCATTTTCTTCTATAGTAGAGTCTCCTGTATTTGATTTGGGTGGGCTTGGGCCCTGAGATTGCATCTTACTTGTTGTCATTATCATTTTGTATGGAAGTGATCTCTGCACTTTGATGAAGTTATGCTGTTAGCTTCTATGGGAGTTTGGTCTGGATCCTTCAAGTTGCTTTCCCTCCAGAAGTGCCTGACTGCATGTTAGAGCTCAGGCTACTGGTTGCTGTGAGGCCCCATGTGTCAGGACTGTGGGTGGAGTTGGAGCTCTGGAGTTGAGGAGTCCTGGTAGGCTCTCAGGCCAGATGGGTTGCCAGAGGAGATTCCAGATAGGTTCAGGATTGAGGCTCGGGCAGGAGGAGCTGAAAGAAAAAAAGAGGGGACCGAGGGTCCTTACCTGGCCGGCATGTGGGCCAGATGAGTTGCCAGAGGAGAGGCCTCATGGGTTCGGGACTACAACTCAAGCAGGAGGAGTTGAAAAAAAAGGGGGAAGCGGGCTGAGGGTCCTTACCCAGCAGGTGTGCAGGCCAGATGAGTTCGTGACTAGAAGTCAAGCAGGAAGAGCCAGAAAAAAAGGGGAAGGCAGGCTGAGGGTCCTTACCTGGTGGGTGCATGGGCCAGACCTGTGCTTTATTTCTAAACTGAAGCATTACTCTAATGTAAATAATTGGGATAGTCAATTTCTTATCTCAAGGCATCCTAGGAGAGTTACTATCTTTTATTTATTTATTTTTTTGCAGAGCCAGAGATTAAACTCAGGTCCTTGCATTTGCCAGGCAAGAGTTTATTCTACTGAGCTATCTCTCCAGCCCACTAACTATCTTCTAACTTGAAGAATTAAGTATATTAGGCAGAATAACAAAACAAAACAAATGAACAATAACAAAAAACCTAGAGTATTCACAGGAAACTGGTTGCAAAAATCACAATAAATTTCCACTAAGACAATCAATTCAAATTTGCAAAAGTCAACTTCATGCAGGCCATCAAAATATAACTTTGTGTGAATGTGCCTGTCAATTACAAGTTTGTGGCCTGTGACCTACAATGATGGATGAAGCCATGTACAAAGATTAGTTAATTATATTAATCCATGAAAAATAACTAAGAAAGATAGATTGTCCTTCAGACATAGAAAATAGTTTCCCATTGCTTTAAACTCACTACTCCAGCAACTAGAGTCATTTCAAATCTACTCAGGCTTGTCAAAAGCATAATATATAAAAAAGAAAATTATGTTGGAAGACAAAGGAAAAATAACTTTCTACCTAAAATTATAAATGATGCTTAAAATGGCTGAGAAAATTCATAAAGAAAAACATTTAAATGGAATTAACGCTCTCTGATAATAAACGCAGTGTATCCGTCTTATGCTCAGTGACACATTTGGTCCCTTTTTCCATCTCTGATAGACTTTTTAGCAGTTACGCTTTGAGCTCTACCCTTGCTCTGTAAGACTCATGAAAGCATTTCTAGCAGCCAAGTCGTTTCTTCAGGATTGTTTTTTGAAATTACTGCCCAAATAATGTAAGTCATCGTTCACACTGTAAAATTGGTACCAGGAACTTAGTGTTGAGGTATTATTTTGGCATGGTAAATTAGACTTTCCCACTTGGTGGTTGTCTATTCTGAAGGAAATTTAGTCTATTATATCCTCCAGAATTGAGGGGTTCCTCTTTGTTTCAGACATTGCCCTCATGTTTTGAAAGTAACTGGGGTTTGAAAGGAGAACCTCAGGCCATTACTATGGTGAGGCTCTTTAACTCAAGACGGAAGCCATCACAGCCCTGTGAAGAGTCCTGATGATAGGCTGGTCTTGAGGGTAGGTCTATAAGCATCTGCATTTTTCTCTAGCTTCTGGTCTTTTATAACAAAATCCAGATAGAGGGATGATTTATAAGTATTTGGGAATTAACTATGGCAATGGCAGTTAGCCTCAGCTTAGGGAAAGACATTTCTTTAGCTTTCACGATATAACTTCTCTTGGTTTATGTTTTCTACCAATTAATAAATTCCTAGTTAAATCTTTGATACCTGATCTTTAATCTTCCTGTGTTTCTTGTGATGAGAAGCTAAAGCCACTCCATTACATTTAGCTCTGTTCCCAAATAGGAGGGCTGGCACAGTTCGATGCAAGCTATATGCAAATAATTACCAACAGCACTTAAACTTTCTCAGGATGTATAGCTCTATGAAATTACAATTAGTTTGGCCAATTTTTACAGGTGTATAGAGTTCACATCACATTCCTCCGCTGTTATACCGCAGAGGAAGTTAGATCTACTGTATCAAAAATACGTGACTAGGAGAAAGAGTTGTTAGCTGGTAACCAACTCTTCCTCCAAGCCCATCTTTTCTTCCTTTTAGGGTAGAATTCCTTGGATAATGGCTTAGAGAAACCAATTATTAGCCTCTTTGCCGTTCAAAATGTTCATGTGACTAAAATTATTAAATGAAAATTTAAGAGATTTATATAATTTCTGCATTGGTGCTATAAAAGGAATCTGCTCTCTCTCATTCCTCTTTCCATGAACTAGACTAGATATTAGTGAACTAGTTCTAATCATGCATGGTAGACATCAGTCTGGATGGCAAAGTGCCAGGAGAATGAATCTAGGTGCTTGGTGGTCACAGGTGTCCTAG
Organism: Myocastor coypus; assembly: GCA_004027025.1. Classification (NCBI taxonomy): domain Eukaryota; kingdom Metazoa; phylum Chordata; class Mammalia; order Rodentia; family Myocastoridae; genus Myocastor; species Myocastor coypus. The sequence continues at coordinate 20,679 of PVJA010024323.1, forward strand.
ACATATGTGCCCTTATTGCTCCTTAATAAAGAAATGAATGTTTGACTTATTTATGCTTCCAATTTGTTGTCATGTTCGAAGTAGCTACCAGAGCTTTGTTAACAGCCTAATTATGACAATGTGGAATTTCAAAACCATTCCTTATGAACTTTACACTGTTTCTTAGTTATTGAGAAACTAGATACTACTACTACAGTGTAGAAATCATGACCAATCTGGGTTGGAATCTAAGCCTTGCAACTTTAAAAAAATTGTTTTAGTTGTTAGAGGTTCTCACTATGCAGCTCAGCCACATAGTGATCTTCCTGTTTTCAGCTTTCCTGATGCTGGAAATACAGGCATACACCACTATGCCCAGTCTCTGTGGCCTGCTCAGCCTGCCCTAGGGTCAGGGGCTGGCATGGCATGTGGTGCTGGGGATCAGGCTACTTAAAAGGCACTTTAGTCTGCTGAGCTATCTCACCAGCCCCACCTTGCAACTTTCTGATGTGCATGATCTTGAATACTTTTTCAGTGCTCTTAGGCCCTGCATTTCCTATTTCTGGAGAAGATATATTAATAATACTTTTATTGGACTCCTACAAGTTCATCAATGCCAGAAACATAGTTCATGATTATTTGTGTTGCCAGCTACAGTTGCCCCTGGAGTACTTACAGGAAAAACATTTTTAAAAAGAATTTGTGGTCACTGATCTTTCAATGTCCCTTCTGTTTCCATTCTCCACCTCACCTACGTTTCCCTTTTGCTAGCTTCTAAGTCGTAGCTTCCTACATGTGAACTTTAACTTTTAAAAATTTCATTGACTTTTTTATTTTGAACTTTTGCATAAATTCTGGATGAAATTCATTATCAGGTATGAAAACTTGGAAATACTTTTTCTTAGTTATGCGACTTCACTTTTTTCATTTAAAGTATCATTTGAAGAGCCCTCTTTATTTTAAAAAATATTATCATGAATTAGGAAATGTTTTAGAATATTTTTTACAGTGGTGATAATTAGACTGGGCCCTTGCACATGCAAAGCAAATACTCTATAACTGAGCAGCCCCTCTGTGCCATGATTTTAATTCTGACCAAGTTCAATTTATTACTTTCTCTTTGAGTTTTTTTTTTATTGTTTAATTTTTTTATGTGTGTCTAAGAATCCTATAGGTTTATAAATCTAAGATGTTAGGGTTTGCATATATCAGTCTCCACCACCAAAGCCTCATCTAGTCATTGAGGCAGAGTTCTACAGTTTGTGATTAATTCATGTTTTATGGCTGGGAACAGGTGCTACACCCAGCCTGCGGCAGATAGCCTGAATGTGATTTAGGAGAGGCAGATTTACTCTCTGTTGCTATTGTTGCCACTGTGCCTCCCTCTGCTCTCTTGCTCTTTGCCGCTGCCATGAATGACTGCTCTCTGCCATGAGCTACCATGCCTTGGAGCCATCTGAGTACGGACTGAAACCTCCAGTTTCCTTCCTTCATTTTGAGTGCTGGATGTTTGTCCCAGCAGCAAGAGAAGAGGGAGACATAAGGTAATAAAGATTTCTCCTGTGTTTTCTTCTAGCAGTTTGATATTTTAAGTTTTTATATTTCTTTATATGATTCATTGAGAAATTCTTGTTTACACCTGATACAAATACATAATTACTTTTTACACCATTTATTGAAAAACTTTTTTTCTCTACTACAATGACATAGAACTTTTGAAATACTTCACATAAAATAGGAAGATCAATTTCTGGATCCATCTATCTGTCTATCTATCTATCTATCTATCTATCTATCTATCTATCTATCTATCATCTCCATTTCTTTTTGTCCTAAACACACACTTAAAAATAAGCTTTGAAATAAAATAGTATAGGTCTTTTAAGTTATTGGTTTCAATTTTTTTTGTAGTTCTAGGTCTTTTGTATTTCCACTTGTCTTACAGATTCAACTTTTCAGCTTTTGAAAGTAATCTACTGTGATTTTGATTTTGATTACATGGACTCTGTAACTAAAAGTACTCAATTTTCAAATCTGGGATAATGGATAATAACACCATTGAGGTTTTCTATTATTTTGCTTAAAATATTTTGTGACTTTAATGTACAAGTCTTATTTATACATCATTTGAGAGATTTGCCCTTCAACATTCCAGATTGTTTTTGTGCCACTATAAATGTCATTTTAAAAAATATCAATTTCTTATTTTTCACCAGCGCTATATATAAACAATTGATTTTTGTATGTGTTATGTTTTCTGTAACCCTATTTAGTATACATATTACTTCTAGCATATAACTTTCTATAGAGCTAATCACTTTGTCGATGAGAAAATTCATGGTCTTATGGTTTCTTTTTCTTATCCCATTATACTGATTGGGCCCTAGTATAATATTGACCGGAAGTGAAGTGAGAGGACACCCCTGTTATGTTCATAATCTTTGGGCAAAACATTCTGTTTTTCAATGTTAATGGTGTGCTAATCACAGATTTTCTGTAGATACACTTTAAATAGGTAAAGAAAGTTCACGATGTTGCTAAGGATTTTAATGAGTAATTGATATCAGTTTCTATCTAGTGCTTGTCTGCAACTCTTGAGGTGATCCCATGATTTTTCACTGATTGATTTTTGAATTTTAAACCATTCTTGAACTTGAGATAAAATCCAGTTAACCATGATGTATTTTTCTTTTTACACACTGTTTGTCTTGTTTGTTAATGATTCAAAAACAGTTTTTAGCATTTTCTTTATGTATGTGTATGAGGAACAATTTTGAAACTTTTGTTGTAAGGCCTTTGGTTCACTTCAGTATTAAGACAATGTCAATCTCATATGATGAATTATAAAATTCATCTTCTAGTTTTCTGAAAAAAGTATGTAAAACTGGAATTTTCTTTCTTCAAATGTTTTCAAGTGCTTGCATGTATAATAATCTTGACTTAAATTTTGCTTTTTGAAAATATTTTTTAAATATAAATTCAATATCTTGGGTAAGTAAAGGACCTGTGGGCCACTTACTATTTCTCAAGTAAGCTTTATTGGTTTGTTTTTATCTTATTCAGTAAGATTATTATAATAAAACAATATCAACTGAGTGGCTTATAGAGAGTAGAATTGTATTTCTAAAAATTTTAAAGTCTAGAAGTGTAAGATCATGGTACCAATGTGGTTGAAATTGGTGACAATTGACATGCAGAGGTGCATCCCGTAAGCCCAGCCATTGGAAGGCTGAGACAGGAGGATCACCATGAGTAGAGGCCAGCCTGGGCTACATGATGAGTTTAAGCCCAGTCTGAGGTACAGAGTAAGACTATTTTTATCTATCTGCCTGTCTTCCTGTATTCCTGTCTTCCTGTCTTCCTGCCTGCCTGCCTGTCTGTCTGTCTGTCTGTCTGTCTGTCTGTCTTTCTGTCTCTAAAACTGCACCTTGTAGAGAATTTGTCTAATTAACGGGAGTTGTCAAATTTATTGACATGAAAAAGACCACACTGTTCTATGGTTTTTTTTTTAACTATGTATTTATTTACTTGATACAGGATCTCATCACATAGCTCAGCCTCGCAATGATTCTCCTGTCTCAGCCTCCCTAGCACTGGGATTACATGTGTGCACCACCATTCCCACTTTCAGTGGCTGGCACAACTTGCTCAGGGTTCCAGGGACTGGCATGGCATGTGGTACAAGGGATCGATCCTGGGTCCTAGCACTTTACAGGCAGGCACTTAGACCACTAAGCTATTTCCTCTGGCCCTGATCATACTATTTATTACCTTTTCAGTATCTTCAAAGCTATCACAGTGTCTCCTCCTTCTAGACACTGGCAAGTTATTTTTTAATCCCAATTTACGGTGAGTTTCTGTGGGATAAGCATTTGCTGCATGTGGTGTTCTGGGAGTGTGACCCTCCGTAAGGGCCCTTCTAAACTAGGGATGCCTTGCTCTCCATAGCTAACAGTGAGGCTCTCTCCAGAGTTAGTGAGAGACCCAGTGGCACTGTGTAAACAAAATTCCTTGCTCCCTTGAGAGTAGCCACACACACCCCAGTAACTCAAGGAAAAGGTAATTTTGAGGTAAATAGTGCATGTGCTACTTTCTCTGTAAGAAGAATGACAAGAATTTGTATTTCAAAAAGAAGCCATTATTAGTAGTTGATTTGAGAAGGAAAGTATCTGACTAGGAAAGAAGAGTGTAAACAGATAAAGACAGAAAGATTTGTTATTTAAGTACCTTAATTGCTACAAATGTAAAATATACTGTTTTCTGATAATTGAAAGATGGTCTTCACCAAAATATGAATAAAATCAGGACACCATCTCTAAACCTGAGCAGAGCAGAGAGATAAGACTGCCAATCTCCAAGGAAATGTGCCTTTCTAACCTTCTCTCTTCTCTGGCCTTTCAGTGTCTCCAATAATTGAAGGCTTATTACCTGAATCTGAAGCATATTTCTTCCTAAGATATAATCCAGTTGGCTTTATGTATCCATGGGTTGAGCATTCTTGCATTCAGTGAGCTACGGTTTGAAATTGACTCTGGGTCTAGCGAGACAGCTATTGGACTAAGTGCCTGCTTAGGCAAGCACAGGGACTGGGGTTGGATCCCTTGTACCACATGCTACTCCAGCCCCGTGTCCCGGCACACTGAGCTGGTGACAGAGTTCAGGCATGGTGGCGCATGCCTGTCATCTTAGTGTGGGGCAGACTAAAAACAAGAGGATCACTACTAGTCTGAGCTGCATAGTGAGACCCTGCATGCATGTGCGACTGCACGCGCGTGTGCATGTGCACACACACACACACCCAAAAAAACAACTGAAATTGAGTCTTAACCTAATGTCAACATTTCCTTTTCATTGCCCTCCAAAATAGTGTAAAAACTCTTTGTCACTTTTATTTTATACTGCATCAGGTATTATAGGACAATTTAATATATAGGAAAGATGTATGTGAGTTATATGCAAATAGTATGTACGCCCATTATCTAGGAGAGATTGCCATTAACAGGAGACCTAGAACCAATTTCTTTTGGATACTAAGGGAGGAGGAACATGATTTTATGAATCTCTTTCTGTGTGGGTGAATCAGAGTGTGAGGCATAGAAAGCAATAATATTCAAACTCATATGTCTGCCATAACATGATACGGTCACCACAAAAGAGTGGTGAGAATAACAGCAAGAAGCCGAAAAACATGTTAAAGTCTCTTAGCCGTAGCCTTAGAGAACATCATTATTATTTGAGTTTGCACCTAGCTGTGTTGTCCCCCAACTTTTATTCCAGAAATGCTGGAAAGCAGTCATTATCTACTTTAATTAGTTCAGACTGTAGTAAACAAGTAGCATAGACAAGAAAACAAATAAACACAGAAATTCACTTCTCCCAGATCTGGAAGCTAAAAGTAAAAACATATGGGGTTAGGAGGGTCAGGTTGTGCTTAGAGTCTTCTTCTGGGGAATAGACTGTGGCTGACTTATTTCTGTATTCTAACAGAATGGGCTCCTACATTCGGAGGCTGAGTCACGTTCATGAGGCCTGAATGTTCATAAGGCCTGCCTCCTAATGATCCCACTTTCTGACAACATCGCACTGATGGCCAGCACTCATCAGATGAACACTGAGTCAAGCCAACATTCACTCCATAGCACCGTCTTTGAAACATTCTTTAACCTTTGTAAGGTTAGTTTCTACTGCTTGCTTCTTAACAGGGAGGAATTTCAGTTTAAATTGTTTCATGTTTCCAAAGAACAACGAAGATACAACATAACTGTACTGAGAACCAGAATGCCAGGCACTACACTATGCATTCTGAGAATCATAAATTTGTTGACTAGTCTTTCCCACTGTTAGCCTCCTTAGTAGAAATTAATGATGAAGAAGCTGGAGAACAATTATCGCATGCTTGAAATCATTGACTAGTTCATATCCACCAGTTTGCTTTCTTCTCCGGACTTCCCAGCATATTTATATGTTAATATACCCCAGGAAGCTTGAAAAAGAAAGAGACATGTAGCAGGGCTGGCCAGATAGCTCAGCAGACCAATGCGCCTGCTTAGGCAGCTGCAGGGAACAGGGCTTGATCCTCAGTGTGCCCTGCTGGCTCTGCTCCCAGTGTGTGCTGAGAGGGCAATTGAGACTGGGTGTAGTGGTGCATGCCTGTAATCTGAGCACTTGGAAGGCTGAAAACAGGAGGATTGTTGAGTCTGATCTGTATAATAAGATCTTGTACTAAATACATAAAAAAAGAAAGAGATACGAGATCTATCAAAATTTATATGACAGACTGTTTTCATTTGTAACCTTCTTCTATGGATAGTATCTGAGCAAATATATTTAGGAAGAATTTTAGTATATTGATTGAAATTGTGAATACAAATTAAGAAGAGAATAATTTTAAAAATTTAATGAAAGCAATAAGAATTTAAATAGAAATATGGAGAGAACAAAAAACAGAGGGCGACAAGGAACAAGCTGAATTGTCAGAAGTAGATCAACAAAGTCAAAGATTTTCCAAATGTTTGCTATAGATCATTGCCCTGTATAATATATAGTGAAAGTACTCCCTAAAGAAATCTTATCCGTATATCATAGCATATTCAAATTTAAGCAGACATCATTTTAATGTATTTGGTAAAGTGAGATAAACATTTTAAACTTACAGAATAGAATCACATATGGAAATTCATCTGCCACCTGAATTCATACATAAGAAAGTCTACAAAGGTCTAATCATCTTCAGAAACAAAACTACAAATCTTATCTCACATGCAGTACATATATGATTGAATGAGCTTAGCTAATGTAATCTGTCCACTTAAGGAAGGAACAAAAATGTAGACATTGAGAAGATAATTTGAATTACTAAGAGCATAGAGCCAATGTATGAGACATGAATGAAAAAGATATTTAGAGAAGAAATGTATTTACTGGGCCAGGGATATAGCTCAGCGGTTTAAGCTCTGGCCTAGAAAGCACAAGGACCCGGGCTGGATCCTTGGTACTGCAAACCTCATGGGACCCAGAATCCTGGGCCTGCCATGCCAGCCACCAAAACTGGGCGTGGTGGTGCATGCCTGTAATCCCAGTGCTGGGGAGACTGAGACAGGAGGATCACTGTGAGTCCAAGATGTGTAGGAAGACTCTGTAGCAAATAAATAAAGAAAATTAATAAAATAAAGAGAACCATCTGTTTCCACATTAAATCTTAAATCGTGGAGTATGAAATCTTTCTCTTGTGTGTGTGTGTGTGTGTTTTCCTTCAAAGTTGAAAAAAAAATGATTTTAAGGAAAATAAGAGACACTTATTTGTACAAACTAAATATATGTGTAAAACTGTTTTTTAAAGGATTTATCAAAATGTGCTCCAGGATATTTATTGGCCTCAATTTTTAAAACTTTGGTGCTTTATTCATCGGTAATTCCTTTTCACTGACTTTGCTATGCTAGAGCACATTGCGCTCCACATGTGTATGCTTCTAAATGTTTCTGTGAATTAGAAATTTGACATATATTTAGGTTCTCTTTTATAGCATTGAAATCCAAGGGAAACGTATGTTTTCAAATGCTTAGTGGCGCACTAAGTATCTTTCATAGACTTGCTCTCTTAGTATCCTCATAAAAACCTTGTCAGATGGGTAGTAGCCATTAAACTATGTTTCAGGGTGGCTGTTTTTTTCAAGATTACACAGCATGCAAGTGGAGAGGCTAGTATCTTTGATTGTATATTTTGTATTCTTTCCTTTACAACCTCACTGTGTAAAATTAAAGATCATAGGGCCCACAGGAAGATTCAGAACCTGGTCTAAAATCTGCCACTGTTATACTTTATTGCAACTCCTTGATACTTGTGTAAGAGAAGATGAAATCTTCTTGTCCTCAGTTTAGCTACCTCTTGCTGCCTTTACTTCTGCCATCACATAATATAAAATTTTGTTTTCCAATTTACCCTAAGAAGGTATCACAGAATTTGAGCAATAAGTAATTATTATTAGAGTGCTTAATATGTCAATGCATTCATGGACAAAAACACAATTCTGCTTCCTTTTATCAAGTTTAACAAAACTCAAAATTACTTTCACAAAGTGAATTTTTCTTTTAAGTTTTAAACCCATGTGCATTATGAAGGAAATTTAACCCACATGGTTCCAAGTCATTTGTACTTAATTTGTCAAATATTGTTTGGTAAAAGCTATTCAGTTTCCCAGAAGATGTAAGACATTTTTTTATAGGATTTTAAAGTCCTTCTTTCCTTGAACTAGAAATCCTCATTTTTGTAAGATACTCTGAAATTTAAGCCTCAAATAATTTAAACCCAAGATTCTGGATTATCTAAGGAGATCTTTTTTTTTTTTTAACCATCCTTAAAGGTTGTTCATTCTTCTCTTTGTTTTTATTCTTTAGTGCAGTGTCACAAAGTGTAACCTTATCCTTACCCTTGAAATGTCATCTTTGTGGCAGATACAATCTTGAAAAAAAATCTAGATTTCCTTGTGGGATTAACTATGATAAATCTTTTCATTCAAATAATTTTTTTTTTCAAAATTCTTCTTAGTTTTCTTTCCAAAATCTTCTGAAAAGCATTTAGTCATGCCAATAACCAACATGATAGGCCAGTGAAGCATGTCAATGCCTTCTAAGAATCTTCTTCATGTTACTGAACCTAGGTAAAAATCCCATGTACTTCAGAGAGAAACAGAAATCCAGGAGAATTTACTAGTTAATAGAGAATAAGACAACTGAATTTGAACACAACCTTGTATGTGTTCTGTTTTGTTTAGATTTAAAAGGTCTCCAAAGGTTTCATGCATTCAGAATGGGAGTTTTGGGAAACTGACTGTATCACAAAGGAGCTATGCCTAGCAATGGACTAACCAGGTCCTAGCTAACTGTGTGGTTAATGTGGGGCCTGTTTGGAGGAGACCGGCTACTGCAGATGTGGGCTACAAGGGAGTGTTCCTGACCCCAGCTCATCTCTGTACGGTTTCCTGGGTACCATTGTTTAAGCAGATTTTCACTGCTAGGCCCCTCTATCATACCATTTCTTCTTTGGAGCTCTACCTTGGAGCCAGCTGAACATGCAGAGACCAGTCTCACTTGATGGGTGGACAAATGGAGTTGGAGAGGTTATGTCCAGAGGACTATGCAACTGATCTTATGTTCTGTGGAAGGCTTTTATTTCACTGTCTTCTCCAGACATCCCCAGGGATGTTTCCTCCTGTGAAAGTCTTCTCTGTCTCAAACCTTTTCCACTTTCAGTAGACGCATTTGTCTTGGTAAGAATTCCTAGTCTAAGGTTTCAGGTCCCTATGTTCAACAGCTTAACCCTATATTGCCAATTAAACTATAACAGTAGTCAGTTATAGCTGAAAATTGTCTGAAGGGGTAAGTGATTTACATTTCTTTTTGTATCTAGTTTATTACTGCTTTACTATTTTATATATCTTGTGGTTATACTTTTCTGCTAGATGTTCAAGACCAAGTTAAAGTGAGACCTACATTAATTAAAATTAATCTCTTGCTATTTATTAAAGTCAGTTAAATCTCCTCAGGAATTACCTTGGAACCATGCATAGCAACTCTCAGTTCTTCTGTCAGTGGCAGTGATCTGGATGAACCATGGTCATTGCTTAACCAAGTTGCTTTCTACAAAAACTTGGGAGACTATTTTCTCCTGGTAACTCTCTTTAGGTCCACTATACATTGTTTATTTGTTTTTCCTGTGGTCCAGCAATTTCCTTGTTCAGAGGTTAGGGACTCATTAAATTAGAAGATGTAGCAGTAGAGGTTCTTTCACATCTGTGTCCTCACTGACTTCTGAGGGCCAGGGCCAGAATATTGATTGTCCTCTTAGCCTGCCTATCTTTTTAGACTTTGGTCTCCAAACCTCAGTTGTTGAACATCTAAAGGGAAGATCAGATTAATGATGTTACATTGTAATGGGAGCAGTAAGCTGAATTATTAAGAATATCAAGCACCTGGAAATATAAAGCAGAGCCAGAGAATAGCTATTTATTTTATTTGGGTACCAGGGATAGAACTCAGGACTTGTGCTACTGAGCTATATCCCCAGCCCCCAGTTATTTCTTATCAATCATGGATGTTCTAGTTGAATGCCTGTAGAATATTAACAGGTAATAGATATATAGTTTTACACAGAAAATTTGAAACTAAAAGCCATAAATAATATTGTAGCATAACAGTCATGATGACATTTTTGTAATATACTTAAACCTCCATCATGGTATAGAATAGCCTTTCAGTCAATCATTTCTATTTAGTACATAAGAAGCTTCTATACAATTCGTTGTTTTTAAATGGAATTTATTGAACTGTGTAACATTTTATTGACTGCCTAAAGTCTAAACATCTCTAAGTGTAGTGGTACATACACAGCATACATCTCACATAAGTTTTTGTTAAAAATATTATTATTGACTTGTGACCTGTTGTTGGCTTGGCATTATCCCCTTATCCTAAGTATCTGGAGAACAAGAGAAAGGCAGATGTCTGAAGACATCTATAAGAAAAGGCTTATTATCATAAACAGTCCACATACCTTCTTTTTCTTTTGGCTAACTCAGGTTGCCTTAAGGGCGGGGTTGGGTAAGGCATGTGGAACTGGGGATTGAATCCGGGCCCCTGCGCCTGACAGCGTTTTCCTGAGCAGGCTTTTAAATGAGTTAAGCCACAGACTCCTTTTTTTAAAAAAATTATTTTAAAGAAAGCATAATAATTGGTAAGACATAACAAATGATACATGTTTAGAAGACCAAGATGACAGGTATTCAACCATGGGTTGTCTATTGCACGTTGCTGTCTTCCATGTAGTTGCTCAGGACATAGATAACAGTATACAGTTAATCAAGGTAAAATTCTTTTTTTTAATTGTTTAAATTTAACACGGGTTATATTACATATTTTCATCATCAGATCAGTTTAGATTAATACATATAGGTATATAAGATTGATCAAACAATTAAACATTAACCCTTCTAAATCAACATTATTATTATTATTTTTTCTCTTTTCCCCTTTCTTTTCTTTGAAAGTTGACATGTTGCATATGGTCCTCACAATCGTTCTACAGAGTACAGTGTGTGGGCATGATCCACCTCCCTATTGATGTTGCTTAGAAAAAAAAAAGGAAATGAATATACTTCTCTTTGGACTAAGAGGAAGCAGGTACATATACAGTCAAATGCTCTGCAATTGCAGTGGGCCACCAGTGAAGCTTGTGATGTTGGAGGCTATTGAATCTAAGCCTCCTAAAGCTCGTCTCACCAATCTAGCTCTGTGTTTCATGCATTGTAATTAAGCATTTTTTTTTTTT
>PVJA010024324.1:0-31935 GCA_004027025.1 Myocastor coypus
TTTCCTCTATAGGCCCACAATCTAAGGAATCTCCACATTGATTTCCTGTGTACATGGGCATCTGAGGTGCATCCATACTTCTCAGATTAAGAAATAAAAGTGGCAAATAAATATGTGAAAAAAATTTTAACATCACTGGTCTTTCAAGAGATGCAAATTAAAACAACACTGAAATTCCATCTCACCTCAGAAAGAATGGCTATCATCAAAAAATCAACTCGTAACATACGCTGGAAGGGCCGCGGGGAGAAAGGAGCCCTTTCTCATTGTTGGTGGAGATGCAGACTGGTGCAAGCACTGAGGACTTCGTTCTTATTACCTTTGAGTTTCAGGTTTTTCTGTGGCTAGGACTGTTTATTTTTCATCCTACTTGACGTTCTCTGAGTTTTTAGACCCTTAGACCTTGCCCTTTCTCCTTTGGTATATAGATAGATAGATAGATAGATAGATAGATAGATAGATAGATATCACTGAATAAATAATGCCCCCCAAGTATATCCAGACCTTTAAGAAAATATGTTTACATTATTTTGAGCCATAAAACTGTAATTAATTATAGCGGAAATGTGATGAATATGACACGTGCCACTTGTTTTAGAGCACACAATGACTTCTTCTAACATCTCTTCTACTTTGTGGCCTTTCTTCTCCCTCTGCACTGCCTCTGCCTCCTTCCTTGTTTCTTCCCTCTCCTGCTCTTCTTCGTACATTCTAGTGCCATGTGTGCTCCATCATCCACGCAGTGTCTTGTCTTAGCTACTTTTCTCTCATTGCTCTGACGAACTATTGGATACTCAAAGTTAAATGAGAAAATATTTAGTGCACAGTTTCTAGAGGTTTCAGTCCATAGCGGGCTGGCTCCATGGAATGGTGGCACGGTAGAAGGGCCTCACAGAGGAGAAACAGCCCCTGGCAAGGCAGGGCAGGCAGCAGGCAGCGGGCAGCAGGCAGCAGGCAGCAGGCAAGAAAAGTAGCCATGAGCAGTAACAGTGCCACAGGTCTTAAGAGCTCTGCCCTCTGTGCTTCCTTCACTCTTCTTTGCTTGAGCTCAGAAAATTTCTACTAACCTATGTTCAAGCTAATCGATTCTTCACCTGTTTTAAGCTTTTTGGATTCTCCATCCCTTTTTTATTTATTAAGCTAATTGGTACAATATAGATATATATATTCATTACATTCATCAGAGGGACTCCGTCCCTGTATGTGACACATCTTGACTCTTCTTTCTTTTTCCCTGTTCTTTCCTCCCTTCAACCCCTCCATTCCTCCTCATTTACAAAGCTTTGTTTCTTTTCTTATGTTTTTCCTTCCCCTTCCCCAGTCCACCCTTGCTTTTGAGCAATTCCTTCCCATTTTACAATCTCGATCATACATGCTGGTTTTTATTCACACCTTCAGGCTCTCACACCAGAGAGACAACACAACATTTGTCCATACGTGTCCAGTTTATTTCACCTAAGTCTCAAGGTCCATCCATTTAGCTATAAATGTTTCAAGCCTATCATTCCTTATGGCAGAGTAGTATTCCACTGTATACTTAAAAACACCATAATTTTTATCCTTCACAATTGATGGGTACTTGGGTTGTTTCCCAAAATCTAGTCACTGCAAACTATGCTGTCATAAACATGAGTGTCCATATATCACTGTCTATAATGCATTTAGTGCTTTGGGGAAGATACCAGAAAGGCAAGAGCCGAGCCCCACATGGGGTGTCTAGTCCAAGTTCTTTGAAGAGTCACTACACTGAACTGCACAGTGTTTGCACCAATCTGCACTCCACCAAAGTGAAGAAAAAGTGTTCTTTCTGCCCCGTGGCTCTGCCACAATTTCCTATGGGTTGATTTCTTGAAAGTAACTATTCTTTCCAGAATGAGGTGGAATCCTAGGGTCATTTCCATTTCCATTTCCATTTCTCGAATGACAAGTGATGTTGGACATTTTTTTCATATATTTATTTACTGCTTTTTCATCTAGGAAGTGTACCTTCATTGTCTTCATCTCAGATGCCTATTGGATCTTCAAACTTGGGACGTCCTTTTTTTAATTCTTTATGTATTCTAGATATTAATCCTTCCTCTGAGGAACAATTGACTAACATTTTCCCACTGACACTTTTAGTTTTCACTTCTAGGATTTCCATTTACTTATTGCTTATACTTTCCATTTCTTTCTGAAATTTCCTGCCAAGTTGTGTATTTTCCTAGTTTTTCCAGCATAGACTTTAACACATTTAGTATACTTCATTCTCTGATAGTCTCATTGTCTGCATAGAGTCACAAGATAGACTCATATTTATAATGCGTGGTGCTTTCAGTTACTCAGGCAATGTGCTTCTTTTCCTTGCCTTTTCATAGGTCTGGAAAAAATTTTGCTTAAAACCAGATATTACGCACAGGTTAGTAGGGACTGCACTAAACATTCTTATGCTTAAAGAGAAGCACAGTACCCTTTGCTAGGTCTCTGATTTGGGGCATTTGTTAGTCTGTTAGGAAGCAGGTGTGAGTCTATTCTTGCTGTTTCCCCAGTACATTCACTGCAGCTTTTAAATTCAAGTGATTCCCTGTCTTTTGGATAAGGCCGGTTTACCAGGGCTGTTGTTTTCTTGGGCTTGTTTGCTCTCTTTTGCTTCACCACCGGGTTTGCTTCTTTGTCCTATACTTGAGAGAGGACAAGATGCTCACATTTGTTATTCTGGGGGTGGAGAGCTTTCTCTGTGTTCTGACAATGCTCTCTTTTAGGCAGGCACAGTGACCATGGGTCTTGGAACTGTGCCTCTTTCAGGGCTCCTGCCTCTCTTTCTTCCAGCGGTAGTTCTGGGCCTACAACTGTATTTCCACCTTTCCCTTAGGCCATGAGGGTATTTTTAAATTTGGTTTGCATTTTTTTTTCTGTGCATATATTTCTAGCTGCAATGGAGTTTTCAGTAGTTCCCTAAGGATAGCAGTAATCGCTACACTTTCCCCCACATACATATATCTTAGGATTTTTTTTTTTTCTTTTTTCCACAGGGGAGAAGGATCTGGGTGACATTTCATGCCTTTCCTGCAGTGGTTGCAGTTTTCTGTCCCAGGCCTTTCTCAAGATCTTGGGCTGTCTTTTCTGAGAGCTCTTGTGCCCTGTTATGAATGGCTGTGGGTAGAACACACCCCCTAAAGTCTTCCTGCTCAAACAGTTCTACGATGCAGCCTATATTTTTTCTTCGTTAGTCTAAACACTTTGGCTAATTTCTTCTTACTAGTGGCCAGCTGCATCTGTCTCTAAGACACAAGTGTTGGTTTCCTAGTCCTTCTGGGAGCTCAATTTTAAAAATTGTCACTTTGTGGTTTGTCTGGCTTGTTATTCTTTTGTTTCTTTTGGCTGCTTGAATGGGACTTACAGTTCAATCCATTTCTTATACCTGGGTAGGAATGTAGGAAGCCCTCAGCATATATATTTTTGCTTACAAAAGTATTGTAAGGGGAAAAGTAAGTAGTAGATATATTGCCATAAGTTAACCATGGTTGAAGCAGGATGATGATTCCATGACAATATTTTGTATACGTCTGATATTTTCTATAATTTAAAAAGTTAAAGAAAAGCTAAGTAATAAAGATATCATATTAAAAACACTCTCTAGGCACGGAGGAGCACATGCGTATAGGCTCAGCATACTAAGGGGCTGGAATGGGGGTTGGGGGTGGAGGGTGGGTAACTGCACGCTCAGCCAGGACAACACAGCCACTCCTTGCCTCAAGCTGAAAAAGGCCTGGGATGCAATTCAGCACCAGGGCCCTGGGTCCAGGCTTTGTACCATAACAAAGGAAATAAAAGAAAAGAAGTACAAGTTCATTAGACACATCTCCGAAAGCACCCAATAACATGAAGAGGAAAAATCACATAGAACATTTGTGTGCAGGGGTGAATATTTTGGTGTATTTGTGCAGTTTTATATATCTTGTAAAGATAGTTCCACTCACACCTCAAGGATTTCTGCTGTCTCTTTGGGTTAGGCTCGTCTCATTTCTCCTCTTTCTAAATACAATTGCTATGATATATTTTAAAAATTATATTTTGGCCTGAAGTTTTCTCTTTCGCAGGGCAGCGTTCTGTGGGCTGTCTTTTCTGCCATCCTGCTGTACTCTGGACGTAGTTTAAGTACATGTGTAAGCATTGCCTCCTGAAAACATGTACCAAAGGAAAAGGAAGAGGATCAAAACCTGGTTTGGGGGGAAGGGGAAGGTCTGAAGAAAGGAATAAAGAATCCCAGCGTGGTATGAACATGTATCAACATCCCACAAGGAATGGAGGCATTACATAGTACAAACACGTACTAATATACAAAAATAAAATTCATTTGTAGAATTGTATCTTCCCAAGCTTCACATATTCAAGGCTTTGTCATGATGTACAAATATCGTAGGGCCTTAAAGAAGCACTACGCAGGAGAAAGTAATTAAATCAGTAGACGGGCTCGGCTGGGAAAGGGCTAGGGTGATTCCCATGGGACCCTGCAACAGTACTTCCTGTGAGAAGGTTTTTTTTTATAAATGGGCAAGGCTTTTTATACCTCGTGGTGAAACTTTTCAGCTGGATGGTTAAGACCCAGTTAAAGCAAGACCTATATAACAAAAAATGTAACTTTTGTATCTGACAAGGTCAACCAGATCCCCTCAGGATTTGCCCTAAAAACACGTGCAGCGTTTTATAGAACTTTTGTCAGTGTCAGCCATCTGGATGCCATATTAATATGCTGAGCTGTAAAAGCCTCAAGTCAACAGCTTCCGACATTGCCAGTTCTGCTGATAACCCACTACTATTATGGACTATTGCACTATATATACAGCTATTGTCTCTTAGTTCAATGAGAAGAAATATTTGTGCTAATGTTTAGAAAAGTCATATCTGCATTCTGTACTCTGAACAACTACTATGAAAACAACAATATGCATGGTATTAATTATTGTTCCTGTCCTAGTAATGTGTTTTAAAACTGTCTCATTATTGCTTTTTCATTAAAATTAATAAAATTTAAAAAATAAATGAATAAACAAGGCCTGCTCCGCCATTTGTCTTTCTGTCTCTCCACAGGATCTCTTCTTCCTACAGATGCTCCTGCAGAGGTGATAACCCTCTTGTTGTGATGCAGCCAGGGGCCCCTTCACCAGAGCAGTGCCATGCTTTGCGTCTTACATCTCCAAACCCACATCTACAAACTGACCCATTGTTAGATAATTTGTTATAGCCATGGAAAACAAACTAGTAATATACTATTGACAACAGGGGTCAAAGGTCATTAGATAGCCTGTTCTGCTTCAATATATTTCATTTGGTCTCATAGATAAAAAAAAAAAAATACCTAATTATATTGTTAGCCTTCAGGTGTAGATGAATTTTTCCACAAACATATTGAAAAGTCTTTAAAAGAAAGAATAGTTCATGTCTCTGATCCTTTATAGTTTCTGAGTAACGGATCAGAAGTTATTGCATTCGAAACACGTTTAATAAGTGAATTTTCAATAGCATCACTGATGCTTATGTTCGATTTTCTAGTTGGGCCTATGAGTCCATATAGTATGGACCCAAGAAATTTGCTATGTAAATTGAATAGGAAAGCTATGTTAATTTGTTATTAAATATGAAGAATTAATCTTACTTTCTTAATTTCTTACTTATATTAAGCCCATTAAATTTAACCTTAATGTTATCAGCTATAATTTTTAAATCTTTCTTGCTTTATTTATTTAGCACAAGGTCTCACTACACAGTTCAGACTCTTAAGAATCCTTCTGCCTCAGCCTTCCCAGGGCTGAATTACAGGCATGAGCCACCACACCTAGTTTCAGTGGCCAGCTCAGCATGGAACTGGCATGATATGTGGTACCAGGGATTAAACCCTGGTCCTTGTGCTTGCCAGGCAGATGTTAGACTGCCTAGCTATCTCCTTGGCCTACTGCCAGCTATAATAAGTCCACTTTGCTGAAGTTGGACAGTCTTGAGCTTGGAATTCTAGCAGTACCCTACTTAATTATATGGTCTCAAGTACATAGCTATTCATTATCCAAGGTGTCAGTGAACAATATTTGTTGACTATATAGCATGTGCCAGAAATTGTGCAAAGTAAAAGGTAAATAGCACAGCAGAGAGATGTACATTTACTTAAGTAAATGTATCAACTAATATTACTTTCAAATATATTTATCCTTATTTACGTCATTCTTTTTTGTTCTTGTTTTTGTTTTTTTTTCTTTCTTTTTTTTTTTTTTTTTTTTTTTTTTTTTTTTTTTTTTTTTTTTTTTTTTTTTTTTTTTTTTTTTTTTTTTTTTTTTTTTTTTTTTTTTTTTTTTGTATTTAGCAGAGGGTATTATCCTGGATCTCACTACGTAGAAGAACAACTCCTAGTGATCCTGCTGTTCCCAGCATCCCAAGCGCTGGAATTGCAGATGCACACCACAACGCCTAGTTTCAATCAACGTCTCAGGGTGCCCCAGTGGCAGGGCCGGCACAGCAGGCAAGAGATTGAACCCCAGCTGCTGTGCTCTGCTAGGTAAGCACTTTAGTACACTGAGCTATCTCCCCAGCCCTCTTTTCTTTTTCTAAAAAGGAATCTTTTCCAAAAATATTGTAAATAGTTAAAAGATAGCCAATGCCTAACACCGGTCAAGAAGGAGCTTCTGGGAATGGAAGGCTTCAGACCTGAAGCCCCTTGTCATCCGCAGTAAAGTCAGAATGATGAAAGAGTGACAGACAAGTGAGGACTGGCTCTGAGTGCGTGATGGCCAGGGCCTGGTACAGGCTCACCAGTATCCTAGTTACAGGGAGTGTGAACCTTGCTTGATTGATCTCATTGAAAGATACAGGCAATGCAATCCTAGCTGTAAGCCTGGGGGCCCTGAGAGCCGTTGGGTCTCACCTAAAGAACTAAGAAGACAGCAAATAGTCATTTTCCTGTCTTAGATCTAAATCCAGATTTGTTTAACTTTAAAATTAGCATATAATGTCCTTGGCAGCCTGGTAAAAGCTTTCCTAAACGAAGGTCTTTGAATAATAGCCTTCTGCATGATGAAAGGATGTATGTTTCAACATGGAATTTTGGGGCAGTGACCTCTTTAGTAGGTCTTACTTTTAAAGTCTAACGTTATTTTTATGGATATAGAGTTTGAGGATTTTGTAAAGAACTATCTAAAAATCATTTATTAGACTGAAAAGGATGACATAAATCCTGCAATAACTTCACCATAGTTTAAGTCTTGTTTTGCTTGTGGCTTTGAGAAGAACACTTACTCAAGACATTCTCAATGACTCGAATCTACCAATTTATATAATTAAATGAATGACAAAAAGGCCAAAATCTTAAAATGGCCATATAGTTGCATTCAGTAAGCATGTTCTGTGGTGATTTAACAGCTTTTGTGGACAATATTTATTTAACAGCCATTAAACTCTAGGAAGAATTGCTTGGAATTTTCCTTTCTCCCAAGCTTTATTTTATTATTTATTTATTTATTTATTTATTGTCTTTTTGTCTTTTTGAGACAGGGTCTCGCTATGCAGTTGAGGCTTGTCCTGAGCTCACTTTGATAGCCCAAGCTGGTCTCAAACTTGCACCAATCCTCCTGCCTCAGCCTCCCCCGTGCTGGGATTACAGGCCTGAGCCACCACGCCCGGCTTCTCCCAAGCTTTACATACAATTTTCAATAATGATTTGTTTTTACAATCATACTGAAGAGAATACTTCGGAGTCCATGCAGCACAGACTTCTACAGACACCCAGGTTCTCATTAATGGATTAGACATTGCCACACAAACAGATTTCACCCAATGGCACTAATGAAACTTGCAAAGTTCTTTGTCTCACAAACTGTGAGACAAAGAACCGGCTATTAATTTAAAAGGTATGCATGAACTTCTATGATCAGCTGATGGGGCCCAGTTTTGCCTAAGGAAGAGATTGCTTGACTGACTGGGGGAAGGGGAGTGTCATCTTCTCAGCTGTGAAGCCTGAACAGCCACCGGCACTGATGTTGGTGATGTTTATGGTGACCCATGATTACTCTCCTCAAAAATAAGGTAGTTGTGGTTTTTTGTTTTAGCTTTTCATGTAAGCCCATAAATCTAATAGGAGAAACTCATACTTGAACTCAGTATCTACTAACCAAAGAGGAGGAGGCTTCAACTATGATGCTCTAGTGACTTCTACCCATTTTTTTTTTTCATTTAATCTACAGCTAGTCACAGTACTAGTCATCTTAATATATACTGGATTAGGGTATCTGTTACTAACTTCTACACTTTGGGCATAATGTGCCTCAGGTAAAGAACCACCATAATAATAACAGGGTGGTTTTGACATCCAGTAAACTAGGAATTTCTTCGATTATCAGTAAAATACCTGTTCCTCACCCCACAGGTTCTCCAAATGCATAATATACACATAAAATAAAAAACAAACGTCTAGTATACATGTGAAGTGAGGAAGAACCACTTCCTCACTTCAAGCCAAAAGTTTAGAACCACTTCAAGCCAAAATCTATTTAACATTCATTCAAGAGGTGAACAGATAGCAACAGAAACTGAGACACAGTGGGAAAAGAGCTGAACAGACCACCAGCCTCAGCCTTGGAGGACACAGCATAACCATTTTTAGGCCAACAGTGGACTGCAATATATTCTTCTCATACTAAGAAAAGAAGAAGAGTGAGATCCTTTTCTTTCCAAGGAGGTATTAAAAACTCTCCTCTCTCTGATGAGTTATAAATTACATTATCATAGCCATCAGTGATAAGAAAATAATAGTAACAAGACTTTAGTGAGTAGTAGTAGCATGGTGAATGAAAACCAGCAGCATAAATCCAGATTCTCCCATCTCCTATCCCTCTGGGACAAATTGGTTGTACAACCGGAACAAGTTATTTAACTTGGAGCTTTACAAGCTCATTTTGAAATTAAGGCCTTTTATCAACTAATATTGAAGCTCAATGATTCCCTGTCAATGATTCAAGCTCTACCCCTCAGAAGGACAAGCTCTAATCTATGCCGAGAATCTATCCCAATATAAAAAGTGGAGCTTTGGGTAAGAGGAGTGAATGAATGAAACCTCCTTTTCTACTGCTGTTACAGGAACTTTGAAATGACTTGCTTCTCTCTTCATACCTATAGTGGGTACTCTAGGTGCCAGGTGAAGATGTTCTGCACTAGGTTGGTAGATCAAGGTCCTAGCTATTGTGAGTACCAGCTGCAAACTATAGCAAGGGCACCCTTCTCCAGGCAATTACCCTTGACTAAACAGCAGTAAGAGATTTTTTTCTGTCCCTCTCAAGGGGCAGCCAGTGGTTATGAATGACTGACATCTAGAGACGCAAAAGACCAGACGGTCTCTCTTGCCTCTTGAGTACGATTGTTCACTGCACTTTTCCCTGACTTTCCTATAGAACCAGGCTGAAGCTAGTTTCCAGACTAAACAGCTTTCTTGCCTAGCTTTCTTTCTGGACCTGTTATTCTTCTCAGTTCCTTTCCTTATGAGATACTCTGTCAATAAATTTGCTTTGTAAGAATCACTATCTAGGTGCTATGTGTAGAAAACCCAGCCTAAGATATACCTAAGTTGTACCTGGAATCACTTCCCAGGTTAGAATAGAAGTCTCCCTCAACAGTCTCTAGACCAGGGAGAGCCAAGGAAAGGATGCCTGCCTGAGTTTTTGTCCTTCTGAGCTCTTTTCATGCATCTTCCCATAACTTAAGTAAAACGATCCAGAGCATGGGGTTTGGGTACTAGGATGTGGATCTAAAGAAATAAAGTCAAGAAATCAACTTGATCTGTCCTTAAAATCTTATACCACAAAGCTCTTATATAGTCCCCCTTCATTCAGCATGAACTATAAGACCACATAGAGATTCAGAATCCGCATTCTGTCTGATAATTTGCTAATGTGTATTTACCTAGAGGATCTTTGAATACTAACTATTCCTGCAATTATGCCACAGCAAGAGTGGCTGGCTAGAGTCTGTTGAATACTGGCCAAATCTGGTATCTAGAGATAATTAAAACCGACTACTGCCCAAACCAGGCAGCACACAGTGTAACAGAACTTTATACATAGGGCACTTGGACCAGCCCAATGGTTTCTTATGATTCATTGCCAGGCTTGTGATTGGTCTACCGATACAACTGGAGAGAAAAATCCCATGGCTAGGATCCCTGGGGAAGCATAGAATAGGAACAGATAGAGTTAATGTGTGTCCATCTGTTTTTTATTTTTCTCCAGCCCACTCTGTCAGCCTCTACAAAATATTCCCATGTGTTCCTGGGTACTTTTGAGCAAGACATCTGGAAACAAGCATCCTTGTTTTTCAACCATGATAACAATAGAGGAATTAGAAAAAATTATGTCAAATGTTTCATTTTCAGATGGGGAAAAGGTCTCTAGTCATGAGAATGAAATTCGGAAACTGTTGTTTTCCACAACTCCTGTCCGAATACACAGGTCTGATTCTCAAGTTTTGCAGGAGCAGGGGTTGTGGTACAAAAGGCAGGACTGACCAGGATGGTTTGGGACTCAAAAAGACAAAACTGAGAAGCAGTCTGAGTTAGAGAAGATTTTGTTTTGTTTTGCTTTTTGTTTTTTGTCTTTTTGAGACAGGGTCTTGCTGTGCAGTTGAGGCTGGCCTTGAGCTCACTTTTGTAGCCCAGGCTGGTCTCGAACTCCCACCAATCCTCCTGCCTCAGCCTCCCAAGTGCTGAGTTAGAGAAGAATCAAGTCAGGGACTAAGGAGCTCCTCAGGGACTAAGGACAACACCAACAGGTAGAAAACACCAGTGGAAATTTTTTTAAATACCTAACAAGAGAGAATTTGAACAACTATAACTCTGCTAGAAAGCATACCCACTAACTTACTTCTGCTTGTTCTTAGATAAAATTATTCCCCAAATTCAGCCTAAACACAATCATAGAGTCATAGGATTTGAATGCATGTAGGAATTTTAGGCTTTTCATGAATAGTTCTCTCATTTTGCATTAAGAATCAAAATGCTAATGAATAGCAGATGAAAATAGAACCTAGGATTCCCAAGTAGGAATATTTGGCCCAGTACCCTGACACATGACAATGACCTACAGAATAAGACAGTTCTCCAGAACTAGTCACCATTACCAATGCTAACTCCTAAAAAGTTAAGGTCCATTAACATAAAGATGAATGAAGTCCATTCTCAATATAAGCTACTGTATTCTGCCTCAGAAAAAGCTAGTTCTGCCAGTAACTATTGTTTCTTAGAAATCAAGTACACATTTTTCTTCACTGTAACAAAATCCTTATTTGACAAAAAAAAAAAAAAAAAAAAAAAAAAGCTTTTGTTCAATTATAACAAGTATCTCTGCATTGTTAATACCTTGGTATAAATTATCTTCAGGTCCGACTCAGGCTTCCATGAGACTTCTGTGTAGATAGGAAATAATTTGAGGTAATCACACACACACACACACACACACACACACACACGCGAAAGTTGCTTCTCTGAAATTCTGCCATCCAGGAAAGTAGCTTAATAAGAAATTTCTAGAACTTCACAAGCTCTCCATTGGCAAGTAGAACTGGGTTGTCCAGCCTTATTATCTTTTTGTAAGGATGCATGAAATAGAGCAACTATGCCAAATAAAACCCCACAAAGGAGTGAACTCATTGTGTTTTTCTGCTGGGGAACAGTTGCTGAACATAACAAAGAATCTGAAACTAAACGTAAACAAAATCCCAAAACTCCACTAGAGCCTTCTTAGTTTTCATTTTGTCTCAATAGAATAGAAGGTGTGGACCACCCTCTTGATATCAAATTCAAACGGATGAATTTGTATGCATTCATGATTGCTGGGTAACTCTTCCCTTTTACACAGTCATTAAAAGCTTGCCAGATGTGTAAATTTCACCTTACACCTATTCTTTCTGCCACACATTACAAGTCCCTTTGTGGAATTTAATGGGAATGAAAGCCGCAGTTGCACCTGGGCAGAGCTGAAGCTCAAAGCCAAGGCGCTGGGATTTTCTAGACAGCCAGACATTCAGAAGAAGAAAAAAAAAAAAATAGTAAATCCATTTTCTTTTGCACTGGAGCCTTGTGTTTGACAACTTCCTACTGAAAGGGGTGCGCTTTCCTGGAGCTTCAAGTCAGCATGCCACCCCATGGGGGCGTCAGCTGTGGGGTCAGATACAGGCCAGGACCAGCCTTTGAGGAACTGATAGGCCTAGTCCTTCTCTCTGCCCCTCTCTTTCCACCCCTCGCCAAGCTACTTTAAGAAGGTGTTACACTTAAAGCCTAGCCGGGACTGGTCCTCACCCACGCTAGGCAGTGTATGCATATTAAGGAACTTCCACCCCACTGGCCCTGGAATGTATTTTGTCATTCATTCAATAAACACTGACAGCGTGCTTACGGTATACCATAAGCTAGGAGCTAGGAGACAGGAATTATAAAAGGATCAGAAAGGCCATGCCCACCTAGAGCTCAGACTCCTTCCAGTATGGCAGGGTCCAGTTGCCCTGCCGGATCTCATTTGTTCATTTATTTCACTAAGAGTCTCTAAAATAAGAACAGTTTCATTTTCTTGTTTTCATAAGCCTACATTTAAAAATCCCTTCCCCTCTCGAAGGTTTTATTATACATGCATATCCCTATTTTTTCATCGCTAAAAAGTATTGGTGCAAAGTATCACGGGAATGATTTTGTTATTCTAGCAAAGGTCTGTGGGATCAAGTGCACCACTGGACAGTAGTAAGGGCATAGAGCACCTGTGCACCCCGCATTGTCCCTCACCTGAGGAATACAGAAGACTTCCTGGACCCCTGAAAACTACCTGAATCATCTAATGTCACCTTACTGGGTTATTATATGGCAAGAATTTAATAAATATAATCCATAAAGGTTAGCATTGCATGGGACTTTAAATTTCTTTCTTTCTTTTTTTTTTTTTTTTAGCTGTAAGGGCCAACCAGATAGCTCAGTGGACTAAAGTGCCTGCTTAGACAGAGCACAGCGACTGAGGTTCGATCCCTTGAATGTCATACTGGCCCCACCCATGGGGCTCGCTGAGACTGGGCATGGTGGTGCATACCTATAATCCCAGAGCTTGGGAGACTAAAAACAGGAGGATCTCTATGAGTCCGATCTGTGTAGTGAGATCCTGTAGACTTTGTACTAAATACATTTCTTAAAAAATTGCCTAGCACACACCTCTTGTTTTAGAAATGGAAAATCAGAGTATGGCATCGAGGTCACACTGACTGGAACCAGCTCTGGGTTCCGTGTAGTGTCTGTGTTCTAACTGCAGCGCACTCAGAGCTTTCCCTTGGAGAGGATCAACTGGCGGACTCTAGAAGTCCGATAGCCTGGCAAGCTGAGAAGATGATTCGGAAAGAATGTTTTGGAGAAGACCTTCTGGCACAATCTGCCAAATCTGTGTATCGAAATCTCACTAAATATATCCCATGATAGAAGCTGGTCATTCCAGGAAACTTGGTCCCAAAATGTACGTTTGCTGTGACAACTTTCATGCTGTGACAATTCGTGTCTTCTTGTGCCGCAGGAAAAAAAAAAAAGAAGAAATGGAAGGAGATCTGTGTTTTACTTTTGACATAGTGTTCTCCTTTGGGTTTCCTTGAATCCTAAAAAGGAAGGACACTTTTTACTCCTAGAGAGCTAAAATAAATATATTTTGTAAAAACAAAACAATGGGAATCTGCTGACTTCTGTAGCTGCTACCACGTTTAACTCAAATGCCCTTTCTTCAAAGCTAGACTCTCAAATCTTAGCAAAACAAAAAAGGACACGTGAGGATGGGGATAGGGGATAGAGTCGTGAGAAAGAAGAGACCACAGGGTCCTAAAATAAATATTCATAAGAAATCAGGCAACAGTAATAATAGAAATATTAAGTTTTCAGGGTCAGCCAGATAGCTCAACAGATCGAAGTGCCTGCTTAGGCAGACTCAGGGGGAGAGGGTTCGATCCCCTGCCAGCATGCCAGCTCCAACTCCAGGGTGTGCTGAGATGGTGACTGAGACTGGGTATGGTGGTGCGCACCTGTAGTCCCAGGGCTTGGGAAGCTGAATATCAGGAAAGATCACTAGGAGTCCAATCTGTGTAGTGAGACCCTGTAGACCCTGTGCTAAACACATTAAAGAAAAGAAATAGTAAGTCCTCCCTTCTGTGGTGATTAATTTATGTTTATGATTTTTTATTTTATGGAAGAAAGGTAAAACAAAATTTCTTAAAGTAATTGGAAAGCCGGGCGTGGTGGCTCACGCCTGTAATCCCAGCACTCGGGAGGCTGGGGCAGGAGGATCGGTGTGAGTTCGAGACCAGCCTGGGCTACAAAAGTGAGCTCAAGGCCAGCCACAACTGCATAGCGAGACCCTGTCTCAAAAAGACAAAAAAAAAAAAAAAAAAAAAAAAGTAATTGGAGAATAAAAATGCTCACTACCTTACATGTTCTTATCTTTAAAGTAGTTGCTCAGAGTATAAGATATAGGCACAAAAGTTTCAAATTGATAGTAACACAAACTTGCCTTTTTAATGAGATAATACATGAATAGTATAACTGGCTTACATTTTCCCTTTTCCCTACTGTCCTTTCTCTTTTCATAATGCTTCTTTCTCTCCTTTTGCACAACTTTTTCCTATTTCACAATGTCTACTGCACATTTTGGATCGTATTTGTTCTTTCAGTTTTTCATTCCAGGGAGACCTATTGTGTTTGCACATTTGAGTCTGATATATTTCATTTATAAAAATGTTCTCAAGTTGCACCCACTTACCCTCCAAAGCGTCAAGTTAATCTTTCTTTACAGATGAGTAGTGTCATGTTTTGTAAAAATATCACATCCTTTTTATCCATTCCTCAATGGATGGGCATTTAGGTTGTTTTAAATATTTAGGGGTGACAAATTGTGCTGCTATAAACATACATGCACATATATCACTACGATATGATGATTTTAATTCTTCTGGGAATACTGAAAAGAGGAATAGCTGGGTCAAAGGGGACCTCTAATCCTAGTTTCTTAGGGAATCTCCACATTGATTTCTTAGTGATTATTCCAGTATAGACTCTTATCAACAGTGGAGAAGTGTTACTTTTTCCCCACAGGCATTCCAGTATTTGTTGTTGGTTGATTTCATTTGTTTGTTTGTTTGTTTGTTTTTTTGTTACAGGGTCCAGTTTGGACTGATGGAGATCCTCCTGTTTTTAGCCTCTCTGGCATGGAATTACAGGCATGAGCCACTACACCCAG
Source organism: Myocastor coypus (assembly GCA_004027025.1). NCBI lineage: Eukaryota > Metazoa > Chordata > Mammalia > Rodentia > Myocastoridae > Myocastor > Myocastor coypus. Next base: position 15,261 of record PVJA010024324.1, read on the forward strand.
ACTCTCTATCTGGCTCAGCACACTGGGAGTGGGGCTGGCATGGTATGTGGTACCAGAGATTGAACCCCACTCCCTGTGCTTGCCCGAGCAGACATTTAGTCCTCTGAGCTATCTCAACAGCTCTTGTTGGTTGATTTCTTGATGACAATTCTTTCAGGATTGAGATGGAATCTTAGCATTGTTTTAATTTGCATTTTTCCAATGATCAATGATAATGAACATTTTTTTCATATTTATTGACATCTGTATTTCTTTATCTGAGATGTGTAGTTTAGGTGATAAATTTTTTATTGGATTTTTGAATTTTGGATGTCTGATTCTTTTCAATTTTTTATATGCTCTAGATAGAAGTCCTATGTCTGAAGGATAAATAGCTAAGATTTTTCCCATTCTATGGGTTGTCTTTTCACTCTGTTTCTGATTTCTTCCGATGGGCAAAAGCTTTTTAATGCGATGAGATCCCAGTTGCTGATTATTTGAAGCTTTTCCTGCTCTGTATTGGTTTTGTTCATGAACTCTCTTGCTATCCCTATGTCTTCAAGACTTCTACCTATTTTTCTCTTCCAGAGGATTTGGTGTTTCTATTTTAATATTTTGATCTCTAATTTATTTTCACCTTAGTTTAGTACATGGTAATAAACATGAGCCAAGTTCTGGTCTTTGGGATGTAGAAAGCCAGTTTTTTTCCAGCACCTATCTTTCTTCCAGTGAACATGTTTGTCCCCTTTGTTAAAGATAAGATAGCTGACTGTGTTTGTAGTTCTGTCTGCATCTTCTAATTTGTTGTGGTGATTAATCTTGATTATAACTTGAAGCACCCAAGAGGTTAACAAACCACGCTTTTGGCTGTGCCTGGATATATTATGGAGGCATAAGCATGGGCATTATGCCTGTGCCTGGTCTTGATCTCTACCTGCTGGGCTTTTCTCTTGCCCTCCTCTTCCTAGCTGCCTTGGGGCTAACAGCTTTTGTCCACTCAGGTCTTCTACCATGGTTTTTCTGCCTCAGACCAGTGACTGAAACCTTTGGAACCATGAGATAAAATGAACCCTTCTTCCTTTAAGTTGCATGTGTCAGGTGATAGGTGATATATAGACAGACAGATAGATAGGTAGGTAGATAGATAGATACATAGATAGACAGACAGATAGAGATAGATTCGATCTATACACCTTCACAGAGTGTCCTGTATGGCCAAGTAACCATGGGATATGAAAAGATGTAACCACAATTTCTATGTTCAGGAAAGGAAAGCAAAAGTGGCAGAAAGACACAATGATTTCACGTCATGAGACAGTATTGCATATGTACCCAGTGATTCATGCAGATGCTATGTAACTGTTACATCTCACCATAGCCACATGTTTCCTAGCTTTATTGTGACCTGCCTGGTAGCAGCCACCATCATTGCCTATTTTGAAGAGTGTAAAAACAGCCCTTAAATGGCTTTCTTCCTTTGCTTCTGAAATCTTTTCCTCTCAGTCCACATCTACTCTGCTATAGCCATGCATGAAGTAAGTTCAAGGTCTCCTATTACTTGCAAAGATAATTTCAACATCCTTAAAGTTGCCTTTTGGCCCTGCATAACTTCACCTGGCTTTTCCCCTAGGCCTCATTTCTTAAGGCTCTCTCCCTCCCCCAGCTCACTCTTGACATCCTGGACTTTGTTCTTAGAATGCTCCAAGTTCTTACCCTACGTTCTTGTCAGCTTCAGGACATCAGAAGCCACGCTGTTCCCTATGACTAGAACTCACCACTCCTCTTGTTCCCCTAGTTCCTCTACTCGTCAGTCAAGATATAATTTTAAATGTTATCTTTTCAAGGATACCTTCTAGGATCTGCCATACTAAAACATTTTTTCCTTCATCATTCCTCACAGCATCTTTCAATTTTCCTGCATAGAATTTAATTTTAGTTGACTGTGTGCTCAAAGAAGACAAGAATTCCAACCTGCTATGTAACGACATGCCATTTAGTAAGTATTTGCTCAGAAAACATTTTTGAAAGAATATTTGAACTTGGAGGTTAGAGGAGATATCAGAGCACTAGTTATTGAGGAAGGGAAGACTTTACAACAGACATGGGATTAGAACCATATTCTGAAGATTATACAAACACTGGTAGAGAAAGAATAGAAGAAATGATGCATTTGTGTTGAAAGGGGTCTCTTGGGTATGACTATAAGGCTGAATACAATACAGCTCTATTTTTAGATTAGCTCTATTTCATCTAACATTTTACAGGAACTGTTGCTAGATAAATTTTACAGGAACTGTTGCTAGGTAAATTTTTTGAAAAATCAATCTAAATCCGTTTTGATAATAATCAAGATAGATGCCATGACATTACTCTCATTGTTTTGCATGTCTAGGCTAACATTTAAATACAAAACCAACCAACATAAATTTATTTATTTATTTACTTATTTATTTATTTAGTCTTTTTGAGACAGGGTCTCGCTATGCAGTTGAGGCTAGCCTTGAGCTCACTTTTGTAGCCCAGGCTGGTCTCGAACTAGAACAGATCCTCCTGCCTCAGCCTCCTGAGTGCTGGGATTACAGGTGTGTGCCACCACGCCCGGCAAACCAACATAAATTTAAAGCTGTTTTACTTTTAAAGAATTGAGTCATAAAGGCAGCAGTGAGAGGAGCAAACAGGTAAAGTGAGGAAGGCATGTTGGCAGAGCCTATGTCCTGGTGGGAAATTTTACACATCATTTGAGTTTCTACGCTAGGCAGCTTCAAAGAACATGCCTTTTTGAAACCTTTGAACTGACAAGGGTGTGGCAAGTGGTTGTTTGCATGGGATTTCATCTTGGAAAAAAATGTGTTTATCATAAAGGAACACTTCCTGCTTCCAAAAGGAAAGCTGTAATACCGAAACTTGTGGAAGGCAACAAGTGCAGGCAACACTGGAAAAGAAAGCACGGGGCCAATAAGCTCCTCGGTGGATGAGCGGACACATGCAGTGTGAGACACATGCGCAGTGGAGTGCTACTCAGCCAGAAGAAAGATGAATTTCCGTCGTTTGTAAGAGACATGGATAATTCTGTCTTGTGCATATTCAGTACAGAGTCTACAGGGTCTCACTACACAGATTGGGCTCTTAGGGACCCTCTTGTTTGCAGCGTCTCAAGTACTGGGATTACGACTCTCAGTCTCAGAAGCCATCTCAATGTACCCTAGCGACACACCCAGGATCAAAATCCCGGTCCCTGTGTCTGCCTAAGCAGGCACTTTGATCCGCTGAACTATCTGGCCAGCCCATGGATGGTTCTTTAGACCATAATGCTAAATGAAATACATTAGAAACAGAAGATCATACCGTAGGGTTTCTTCAGAAACACAAAAACGTCAAAAAACAGTAACAGAGATTAGTGAAGTAGGTGGAGGTTAGCTTTTGAAAAAGTTGTTGAAAAATAAACAAAATGAATAAATCTTTAAAGTGACAGTGAAGAGAGAGACAGAGAAAAACCTAAAAAAAAAAAATAAGTGAAGAAAAGAACTCATAACTGACAGCTAAAAAGCAAACAAAAAAAAAAAAGATTTCAAGGAGCTACTATGAAAAATTATATACTAGTAAATTGGATAATCTAGAAAAAATGAAAAAATGCCTAGAAATGTGTAAGCTAACAAAACTGAAACATGAACACATAAGAATCTTTAAGTGAGTAAAGAAATTGAAGCAACAGTCAAAACTTCCTACCATTGAAAAGCCATGTGCCAGATTATTTGGGTAAATTCTATTAAACATTTTAGCAAAAACCAACACCCATCTTTAAGGTCTTCTAACATATTGAAAAGGAGGGCACAGTCTCCCAAACTAGTCTATTAACCCAATATTAATCTTATACAAAAGCCAGAAATGGCAAAAAATATTATGGACATTTTCCAAAAAGAAGACATAAAAATAGCCAACAGGTATTTAAAAAAAAAAAAAATTCTCACCACCACTAATCAAAGAAACACGAGCCCAAATCATTATAGGCTGTCGCCTTACATTTGTCAGGATGGTCATTATATAAAATCATGGCAATAATGTGCTTGGAAAGGGTACAAAGTAAAAAGAGCTCTGGTAGGCTGTACAGTGCGGTACAGCTGCGTTGTAATAAATAGCATAGAGTCCATTCCAAAAATTCAAAAAAGCACCACCACATAATCCAGCCATCCCACTTCTGAGCATATATCTAAAAGAATGAAAATCATTACCGTGGAAAGACATCTGCATTCCAAGTTTCATTTCAACATTGTTTGCAATAGCCAAGGTATGGCAATAACCTCAATATTCATCAATGGACAAATGGTACAGAAACTGTATGTACCTAAGAGAGCATCATTCAGACATAAAAAAGAATGAAGCTCTTCCATCTGCAACAGCATCGATGAACGCGGAAGACACTGTTCCAAGAGAAGTAAGCCGGGCATGGAACGTTAAGCACCATGTTCTCTCACTTATATGAGTGATCCTCTTAAGCAGTCCAACTCACTGAGCTAAAAAAGAGAATGATGGTTGTGAGAACTAAGAAATGGGGAAACATTTGTCCAAGGATAAATGGATCAGATATTTGGGATAAATATACTCTGGAGATAGCCCAATAAAAGATAAACCGAAAAAAAAGGAAGAGACTATGGTAGAACACCGCGGAGGTTAAAGGAAATGGATACTACTGAAGGATTTCCGCAGACCCTGATGCTCCTAAACAGGATCTTTAATGAAAGATGCTGCCACGCCATTTGCCATCTTTTATATCAAGGAAAGGAAATAGAGTATATGCTACTCTTTCTAGAAATGTTGAAACATAAATGAACCTGTATGTCATGTAATTACTTGAGAGTCTCAGCAGAGTCATCAGTACTTGTTTCAGTAGTATGTACACTGAGAACTGTAGAAACCACCCAGAAATCTGCATGAGTGGCACATTTCATTCACATACTAAGAAATTCTCACAGCTCCTTGATGTGGAGGTGCGACACCTTTCTAGGTACACATTTTTAGGTCTATATTTTGATAAGTGTTTAAGAATAATAAAAGGAAGTACCAAAATATATTTTGGCCTATTTTCTAAAATAACACTTTCTGACTTTAAAATATAATACTTTCATTGTAGAACATTTAGGTAATATAGAAAAAAAAGCTTAAGAAAATAAGGACAGCCATAATTCTATCACTCTGAGGTATCTTTAATGAACTTCTGATCTAGGCTCTTTCAGTCTTTCCTTCAATATCCAGATATGCATTTCTTATTATAAATATGGTGGTACCTTTCTTTTTCTGTCTTTTTAAGACAAGGTCTTGCTATGCAGTTCAGTCCAGCCTTGAGCTTACCTCACAGTCCATCTGGTCTTGAACTTGCAACAATCCTCCTGCCTCTGCCTCCCGAGTCGCATATTATTTTCTAAGCACTCTCCTTCCCTAATGTATGACCACTGTCCCAATCATGAACTCTCTTCTGAAACAATTCTTCATGATGGCTCCAGATTGAATTGTTATTACCCATAAATTCATTAGCTCATTTCCCTCCAGTTCAAACTTTAAATTGTTTTCCTTCTTTAATTCCTACCATGAAAACCACTTAATTAAAAAGTAGTAAAGAAGAAATTACGGTTGCCATCAGCAGTGTGTTTTCTTCAGAACAGAGTACAAATCAAAATCACACAGTGCCGACAGGGAAAAAGCCGGAAAAGAAGATTAATTTAGTATCGTTGCTGAGACATCTTAGAAGCTGTCCCAGTGCAAGGCAAGAGGCCATCTGAGCACAAGTTTGGTCACCTCTACAAGAGCTGACTGTAAGAGAAGGAAGCACAATGTGTAGACATTTTGCAAAGGACCGTAATGAAGATTGAAGCAGAACAATGTAGAAAGCAAAGCTGAGACTTTAAGATTATTTTTAAGAAGCAATTTTGTTAACTTCAACGTGAAACAAGTCAGGTACTAACTGGATGGAGGGGTCTCGGAATGCCGTGAGACCGCTAACTTGCCGCCCACACCTTGTGACCTCTTTACTGCCAGGTGTGCATTTGGTGTTAGCATCTAGCTGGCCCCGGTACTGCACTGATGTGTGGAATTTCAGACATGAAACTATGTTCACAGGAGCTGGCTACAGAAGAACAATGAAAGTTTGAAAGAATTGTATGCTCATTCGCAGCGGCCCTGGGAAGTCCAAGTCCTTGTGACACATTTCCACGGATTCATAAATCGCAATATTTTGAAATGATTTTTAAATCAAAAATCTTCTCTCCAACTTGAAATGGAAACACATGAGTATGCGAAGTTATAAACAAACAAACAAAACTCACTGAGCCGGAAAGTGCCTTCACCATGTTCTAAACATAGAGATTTGCTCTGAGAAAACGTGAGGTCCTCCAAACCGGAAGAGCTGGATGTGATGCCCGAGACTTCTTTTGTACAAACAAAGTCTCCGTAGGGAGAGCGCTGTCTCTGACTTTCAGTCTGTGTTGGCGAGGGGGCGAAAGACCATATTAAGAATTTTTCACTTTTAAGAACTTCTCAGAGAGACATGTTCATAGCTGGGCAAGTGAAAGTGATTTTGAGTGACGCTAATGGGCAGCAGCCTGTCCCAGCCTATGGCTTACATCTCATGGGACTGGACTGAATCGCCTTCTACTCGGGCGAGCAAAAGAGAATGTTGAGAAAGAAGTTCCAGGATTAAGTTTCCATGTGTGCCTGCACTCCCAGCAGATGGCCTCCACACCGACAAGGTTTTCACATTTGGCGATCTCCAGATGGGCAAATAAAGTGCCATTTTGATCGGATTGTAAATTTGGGAAGGAGATTGTTAACGATCTTTCAGTCAAGCAGAAACAAAAATGAATTTTCACTAGGCAGAAGCTCTATTAAAATAATAAACATTAAGTCTATATAAGTATTCAACACAAATGTATTAGTCTTCCCTGACATTTAAGGTTTAATTTGTTGCAAGCCCTAGAGAAAATAATTTTAGAAATCACTGTAGAGCAGCTTTGCTAGATTATGAATGTGGTACAGTTAGGGGAAATCCATTGATAACACCTGTGAGGGTCAGCGTGCATTGGGAAAATATCCCCATTTTAATAGTTTCATTCAAAATTCAATTGCATTATTTGTTATTTAAGAGTTGTTTAAAATTATCTTTTTCTTCTTCTCTTTACAATGCTCCCCAGTATTGCTAATATGATTCCTTTCCTCTTCATTTTCACCACCAAAACCACAGGCATATCATCCCGCACCTCTTTGGTTTATGCGATACTGCACACGATTGATGTCTTGCCTTTGATTTGGTGTTTCATTCTGCCTCTCCACCTGAGCCAGTCTCTTTAATATTCTCCTCAATCATGTAACACCCCCATCATCACCATGCACAAATGTGCACACACAAACACACACACACACACACACACACACACACACACACGACTAAAATCCTGCCTATAGCAAGCATATTTAATTACCAGTTTGGAAAAGTGATTCTTTGTATGAACTTCAATTCTGAAAGAAACTTGCTTTTGAAAATTGAATGATGATAATCCACATATTTGTGATTTCATCGTTAAGCTTAAATCTCATAGATTTTGCATTGCACATGAGAACATTAAGCTGAGCCAACACATTTGTATCAAACCGTTAAATTAATGCCTGAATCATTAAACCAAACAAATGAATCCAGAGCTAGGAATATGGTCAATTCTCAGTTAGGAATAATCTAAAGGTATTTTTGTTATCCATCAATTCTTAATTTAAAAATTTCAGTAGTGTCTGATAGCTACAGTAGAGCATATTGATGTAAGACTCAGATAAATCCATCCACAGAACAGCTTAGAGAGGAGTCGTGTGGCCTACTGCTGATGGCCATCTTCTCTGGAGTCCAACAGACCTTGGTTCTAAGCACTTAAGCATTAGCTTATTGCCTGGGAAGCTGTCTTCCACCCCAAGCCTGAGTTTCCACATAGACCAAATAAGGAAAACAATAGTACATAACAACATTGAATTTTGAAAAGACTAAAATATATGGTACGTGAAAAGAAAATCCATTTGTGCATTTTGACACTATTTTCCCCACCTCTACACACACAACACGCTGAGAAGTTCCGACTACGTTTGGCACCAGTTCATCTTCCTTTATGAACACCTAGAAGAATGGAGGTCTGGCTCTTTCATGCTAGACAAGGCTGAGTGAACATCCTTGATATTCCACAATATCTCCGCTTTATGATGATGATACAATTACATTGCCTCATCTCTCATTAATCCTATATTTCAGCAATATCAAAAATCTTATTCTGGGGCTGGGGAGATAGCTCAGTAGAATAAGCATTTGTCTGGCAAGCACGAGGGCCTGAGTTTAATCCCTGGTTCAAAAAAAAAAAAAAATCTTATTCTTACAACACATGTTCTTTTCTGTCTCCCTGATTTCACTCCATTCTCTCATCTACTACACTACACTCTTGCCTTTACATTTTGGGAATCAGCAAGTCACCTGGTAGTTCTCTAGTTAGTATCATGTAGGCAAAGGTCACCCAATTCTGGGGCCCGGCGGGATGGCTCAGTGGTCTAAAGCGCCTGCTTGGGGAAGCTTGGGCGGCTTCAGGGACCGTGATTTGATCCCCGGCACCACATGCTGCGCCAGCCCTGCCCTCAGGGCGAGCCAGCCATAAAAATGAGTGAATAAACAAACAAAGGTTCTGAAACAAGAAAAAAATAAATAAAATAAAAAAAAAAAGGTCACCCAATTCTGATATGCTACTGTGTCCATCACCAGGGCTGATGTGTCCACTTTTGGTTGTCTACATCTATTCTCCTTACTTTATTACACAGTAGTTCTCCTTTCCAGAAGTCACACCTTCAGTATAAGGGGCTAACTGTTCTTAGAAAACAAGGAGACCCATCATTCAAGGGTGTAGGAGACAGCATGCTTATTTGACCCTTAACCACAAATTGTAAAGCCAAGTAGGATTTTACCCAGTTGGGCGCCTTCCACCCAGCCATGCTGGGGGCCATCTCCTTCATGGTTGGATCTGCAAGATTTGCCAAGCTGCAAGTGTTCAGGAGTTGTGCTCCAATCCACTGACAACCCATCATTCTAATCACACCTTCTGCTCATCGTACTGCCTGACTTTACCCCAGCATATACACTTATTTTTGTGTGAGTCATTTGATTTGATCTTGCTTTGTGATATGCTGGCTATTGTCTATGTGACATTTCAAGAGCAGAGCTGTCCACTTTTCATATACTTATAAAATAGAATAGGGTTTTTTTCTGGCTTTTAAAATATCTCTATTGATTGAACATTTTGCAATCCAAGGAGTCTTTAGAATATTTGAGAAGAAAAATACTAGAGGAATTCCTGGCATAATATAGTAAAAGAAGACCAAACTTGGAGTCAGGCCAACCTCTTACAAACTATATGAGCTTTTCACCTGCTTCCCCATCTGCTGAAGGAAGGTAGGCATACCTACCGCGTGGAGCTGTGACATGGGTCGATAATGCAAAAAATCCAGTACCTCCTACAATACGTAAAACATTAAAAAGGACTTCGTTCATTTCCACAGCCTCTTTCTTGCCTTCTCAGCACCTCTTCCCCAAGACAGCAGAGAGCAAAGAGAAAACAGTCCCATGTCCTTAGACTCTCCCTGGGATGTACCTTCTCAGTCAGCAGATGAAGCTTACTTGCACCGTGCAGGGAAGAGGAGACAGTCAGCACTCTGTGTAAGGATAACTGAGTTTATTCTCTTGAAAGCAAATTCCAGCTAAGCTAAAACAATACGTCATGCCAGCTTTGCGGAGAAGTGACTTTTTCTTTGTGTATATTTAATGAATGTTAATTCTGAGTATTTTTTTAAATGAAGCAGATCTGGGAAGAATAGTAAAGAATTTGAAGCAGAGTAAATAAATGCCAAAGAATGGTTCACTCCCTCGCTTCACCCAGAACAGGCTGTCTCACCAACTCTTTTGCTTTTCTCCTTCTCTCTCTACTGGGCTCATGGGAATGTCAAGTTGGAGCTTTTGCTTGATGCCAGAGCCTGTCTCTCACCTTGTCATGTGCTTGCTTCCGTTTTCTGCTAAAATAGTCATGATTGTTATTGCGGCACTCATTTTCCTCCTGCTTCCAATGTGCCTCATTTCATTCTTAGGATTATCTTTCACTCTGAGTACATTTCTTACCAGAGACAAATTCTCTCAATGCTGAATCTTATCAAAGTGTCTTTCACCTCTGGGTGAGGTTTAACTTCATGATCAGAGGTTATTTACAAAGGAGAGGAGACTTTGATATGAAAACTTGCAGCGTGCTCCTTTTCATTTCTGTCTGCCTGCTCCTTAGTTACAGACCTCCTGGGGGCCCAGCAGGGCTGCAGAGGTTGCTTGGAACAATAATGGCCCTGACGATACAAGTCTCAGATAAACAATCAGATTTCACACATTTATCTGAGTAGACTTCACCTTGTAGCCTGGACATTCTTTGAATTCTAGAATATTCTAAAATATTCAACAAGAGTGATTTATCATTAAATTAAAATATTTTGTATTAAAGCAAAAAGTATTGTCCTTCGTATTTCTCCACTACTACTTTACCATACACATAGACAAGATTCAAATAGGATTTCCTCTAAGTTCAGTTTATTTAGTTTAATATATTAAAATGCATAGTGAAGACAGCTCTTAGAAGGAAGAAAAATTATGGTTCTTGGCAATTGAGTTTTTTTCATAAAAATGACAATGAAACCATCTCTGAGCTCCCTACTTTTCTAGAAATACATGGGCCAACTTTATACTTTCATATGAACTGTTCTAGAAACTAGATCTCAACAAATTCTGCCATGAATTAAGATTCTAAACTGTGATCCAATATTCATGGTCAAGAAAAAAAGAATCAATTATTGCAACACCCTAAGCAACATATTGAAAGTGAAAGATGATCCCACAGACTCTGTGGTCTGCCCTAGCTGTTGCAATTATGCCAGAAGTTCCCTGTAAAAGTAATTAGGGAAGTCAAAAAAGTGAGCACTCCCCAGATGTGATCCTACCAGTGGCCTTAATATATGACATCAATGAGTTAAATGAGGAAACTACCAGAGGCCAAACATCTAGGTTTTAAGTTTCAGATGAGGATTCTGCTTGTGCTCACCTCAGGAAATGAATATTGCATTCATAAATTGTTGTGCTTATCCAGGAGATGAACCATAACAGTTTCATTTAGCCCTGGGGTATTAAATTTCTTTAACACTTTGCCACATTAGAATATGTTTTCCATCTGAATCTTATGATGCAATATTTGAAGGGTGGAATAGCCAAGTGACATTCCATAACAAGCCATAAAAGTTTATGATGCACATAGTAGGATAATTGGCACAACAGGAATTGAATACTACCTTATGGATGATATTTGATAAGATATGGAATGTATGAAAATCATAACATTTCAATCAACCAATGATGGCTACTTTAGAAGGCATTTATTTTATTGTTTTCATAATGGATTTTACAGTGCCAGAATAGGTTCTACTCTACCAGGAAGATGAAAAATGAACCATATTCTTTTTCCTCCTATATTTATTTTCCATTTAATCTTCTGCTTGTGTATTTTATTCTTTCTTCCCACCCTACTCCATGCTATATTTTCTCACCACAAACTGTTGATAAATGATTTGTTGAGGCCCACAACTAGTGGATAAAAATGTTTTATTTTTCTCCTTGAGTCAGCATTCTCTGGATAAAGTCCTTCACAATATTAATTAAATCATTCATAGCCAGTGTCCTTTCTTCCAGTTTCCAGGTTTTCTAAACCTCACACCTGTTTTTCTTTGGGTTTTGTGATATATCAGCTTATAAATCTTCCTGCATTTCCCAGTATAGCTTCTTATGAAACAATGCTTCCCACCCTCTACCCCACAAAATTTTCATCCAACTGTTTTCAATAGTGGCACTCAGGCCTAAAGTTGTCAATCAAAGAACAGCTTATCGGTCTGAGCTTTTTCTTTTTAAGCTTTTACTTGGTGACTTTTGAAACTTGTCAACACCCAGTTGATTTTAGCCCTAACAATAAAGTCACACTCTATCTCCCACATAGAAGCTTTAAGATTAAATTCTGATGTCATATACGTCATATTTACATAGTTAAAACTCATAACAAGCAACCCACAGGCAATAGGATGTAATAACCATGCAACAGAGCCATTTCCTGTTCCCCTTTTTTCTCTCACACTATGTTTTGTGCAGTTTATTGGATGTGAATGTTATGAAAATGAAAATCGTCTGGGAGAAACCTGCAGGCCAGGTCTGAGGTTTCGGCTGGAGGAATCCATAGAGCTGTAAATGCCTGGTTGCCTCTTATGTTATAAAGTGGGAATACGTTCAGCATTCTTTTCATGTCCAGAAACAGCAGAAATGGAGGCTACAGTTGCATACACTAACAGCCAACTTTTAGTATTTTTAATTTTTCTAGTGTTAAAGGAAAACAACTAACTTGGGATCAGAAAGATTGAGACACCAAATTTTACAAAGTTTTGGTTTTCTAAAGACAATGCACCTACTTCAAGGTGAAATTTGACCATGGCTGCCGTTCTGTAGTCAAATCTACTGCAGTGCTTGGAACAGCCAATTTAAGGAACTAAGCTTTTTTATTTTTTATTGTTTATTTTGGCAATCACTTTAGAGTTAGAAATACGTGTGTCATATTGAAGTAAGAAAATGAAAACCACTGTCTATGATTTAATTTGAAGACTGTCACATCAAAAAATTAAACTAGATGTAAAAATATTGAAAAAGAAAATTAAGCTCTAATAGACATTATATAATATGGGCACCTTACAGTTTAGTTACTTACAGGGAATTAGAAAGAAATAATTTTCTTATTGATGTTACTTTGAAACAAACCTTCTGTATAAATAAAGTCTAAAATTCCATTTTGATGTAAATTATTTTCTTTTCTGGGTCTGGACTTATTCATGCTAAAAGGTGTGCACTTATGTTTCACACCTGAGCTCTATTACTATGCTAGAAAATATTTGCATTGTCCTTCTGTAGTACCTGAAAGGCACTGTCACAGTCCTTGCGCAAAATGAAAGGAAATTCTATAGACATTGTAGATTTTCATGGTTGTACATACACACACACACACACACACACACACACACATATATGCAGGCTAAAATCTATAACAGCATTCTTCATACATTGTCCAATATCAAAGCTTCCAAACAAAAATCAGGTTATTTCCATTTTTTAAAATCTGAACCATATAGGAAACTCAATTTTGGACTCACTAATTTTTTTTCTAGCAAATAGAGGTCCTATGATACATTTTTCTTAAAATTGCAACAACAACAAAAGTGCTTTTTGTTAGTAAAGGATGCATTCATATCCCCACACCATGCACACAGACACACTGTGTACACATAGATTTACTCCAAGTATTCATGGGAGGACTGCATCTAAATGTACCTACCTTCTTCTCAATGGTACAGGCCTCTAGGCCTCATGTTCTAAGGGTCTTCATTTTTCCTTAGGTGTTTTGTCTTTAATGGTTCTAAGTTCACAAGGAAATATTCCTAATATAAAAGCCAATGGAGTCCATGAACCATCTTGAAAATGACACTACAGGGCAGGCACACTTAGCTAGGACTCACCCACACAGGCACGGGTTGGTGGAGAGAATGAGCTGTTCTGAAGACGACGGTGCTACGGAGGTAACTCATTCTGCTCCCTACTGAGGAAGGAAAGCGAGAGATAAAGATAACAAAGACAAGGGTAGAGGACAGAGAGAGCAGGGAAGGTGATGGAAAGGGCATGAAAAAGAATGAAAAGAAAAAAATGGAAACAGGGCTTTACAAGTGGGAACAGAACCAAGAGATGGGCAGAGCAGAGAGGGATGGGAGGGCCAGGGGATGGAGGAAGGTGTGTCATACACATGTTCCATCTCCCTGCGGTACACGGAAGTACATACTACGAACCTGTGCTAGCAAAATAAAAATTAAGAGTAGACAGGGAGCAAGAGAAATGAAGATTACTGTAAGGGCAGAGAAAGAGATGCAAAGAGGCAAAGAAGGTAACTGAAGCAGGAAACTAGAAAAAGTCCAAAGTGAACTTCTTGTTTAATAATTTTCAGGGCCAGCCAGACAGCTAAGCAAACTAAAGCACCTACTCAGGCAGCGTGCAGGGGCCAGGGTTTGTTCCCTGGTGTGCTGTGCTGGTCCCACTCCTGGGGCACAGTAAGATGGCGATTGAGACTAGGCCTGGTGACAAGTGCCTGTAATTGCACCACTTGGGAGGCTGAAAACAGGAGAGTCACTATGAGTCCAATCTACATAGTAAGACCCTGTAGACCTTGACCTAAATTCATAAAAATAATAACTTTGAGTGGTATAACTAAAGAATCAACATATAGCAATGGTGTGTCACATTGACATTCCCTAAGCTTTTTTTGTTTTCCAAAGGAGAGAGCCTTGGGGAATAAATACTCAATAATCACTTATGCCAGTGAGTCCCTTTATTCTTATAATTTTATAGAATTGTAAAATTTGCTTGCGGTGTTATGAAGCCTTAGTTATTAATACAATTTCTATAGAAACATGACAACAACGCATGCCTTTGCATGAAAAATATAACCATCATTTTCTGCCTCATTCTTCTAGCTGTGTACTAAAGTAAATGAAAGGTAGAGGAAGTCTTAAATTGTTTCTTGGAATTGTAAAATCTGTTGAGTAGAAGCCACTTAGAAAAGGGTGATTGGTTAAAGATTGTTCATCTCACTCTGATGGCATCCAAGGTAAGGTCTACTTTCCATGCCCCGGGTTTCTGACAGCATTTACAGATGAAATGAACTTCAAACATTGTGGAACTTGCGTTTAATTCAGAGCAACATCTGGCATCTTGGAGAGATCTCAATATGTTCATGAAGTCATGAATGGAGTGGGAAATCTCATGAAGTAAGTCAAAGAGCTCATTCTTTATGAGGTATGACTATAAAGTAATATAACTACTTTTTGAACTAATACTTGAGACCTACAAATTCAGTGTTGTTCCTCAGAAACCAATCATGTTGGAAACCCCACATTTATCTAACTTGATGCTGCTGGATACTGAATCATTTTCTGTACTAGAAAAAAGAAACACCTCCTCCCTCTCCTGAGAGTCAATTTATAATTTGAAGATAGGAGTTAGGCAAATTCTGATCAATTAAGCATATTAAGGCATGAGCATTGAGGCAAAATTCCATTAAGTCTTTAAGTAAACAAACCCACACCATAAGAAAATTTATTTTATGTAACAGCCAACACCTGAACTCTTCTGAAGTGTTACAGTTCTAAGCATTTCACTGCTCTGACCTCACACATTACCATGCCCAGCCTTGTGTTTCAGGCAGCACCATCATGATCACATTAAGAAGCACAGGCACAAGAAGGAAAACAGCCCCAGATCACACTGATCTACTAAATGCCACCCCCAAGGATTCAAGCCAGGGAAATGCATCTCCATATCCCTTGATTTTAATCACCAGAACATGACCTAAGCCTGATTCTAAAGGGAAGTTCCAGTCCAATTCTGATCCAGTGCAAAAGGCTGCTGGATTTAGCCTTGACACATTTTCAACTTTCAGAAGTCCTGATGAATTAATTGACAATTATTCCAAGGCTGAGATTTGCATGCTTTTGGCTTACTCACAAGAACTCATCATACAACCAAAGACTGAGCCTCAAGGAAACCACTGTACAAACCTGTTGTTCCATAAGAGTTCCACAGCAGCACTGGAGACACATTTTTACACTATGAACTCTGATGCAGGGAATTTGCAAAAGTCAGATCCCTTTGATCTGGAGGAAATAGCTTGGCAGTCTAAATGCGTGCCAGCCAAATACAAGGACCAGGTTTGATCCCTTGTACCACGTGCCGTGTAGGCCACGGAATGCCAGGCGTGCCTTGCCACCATGGACATGGTGGTGCATGCTTGTAACCCCAGCACTGGGGAGGCTGAGACAGGAGGATCACTGCAACTCTGAGCTGTGTAGTGAGACCCAACAATGAAAGATTTTTTTTAAATCAGATCATTTTATAGTTATACAAACTTCCATTGTGGATATTTTCAATGACAGCATTTATTTGGCTATTGTAATTTGGAAATATTCAAAATATTCAAAAACAGTTGTGTGTTTGTTACGTTGCCCAGGTTTGGGCAGTTAACAGGCAGAAGAGCACGGCGTGCCAGTAGGAGTGCAGACTTCAGAACCAGGCCATCCTAGGAAAGATATAGGTGCTCACTTATTGAAAATGTGACTTTGGCTAACTCCATTGACTCTTCTGAACAATTTTTGGGTTTTTTGTTTGCTTGTTTTTCCATTTGCAAAATGGGCTCTGGTGTTCTCAAGGGTTGTGAGGATTTTTGTTTGTTTTTCCATTTGCAAAATGGGCTCCAGTGTTCTCAAGGGTTGTGAGGATTAAATAAAATAAATTTAATTAAATTTTGCAAGGCAAGACTTGTGGTACACCTTCCCAGGGTAGGTTTTCTTCCTTCTCCAGCAATGTCCTTGGATTCCCCCAACTGAACACAAATTATTGCTTAAGTCATTGGCTCAGCTTTCTTAGAGCATTTAAGAGTGTAATTATGATACTATAATTTAAAGGCAGAGAATAAGACTTTCTGTTTTCTTTCACTCTTTCTTTCTTTCTTTCTTTCTTTCTTTCTTT
>PVJA010024325.1:0-32008 GCA_004027025.1 Myocastor coypus
ACCCTCCAGCCTGCGCTTCCCTCATATATAGCACTTCGCCCACCAATCACCATCGCTCGCACAGTCAAATCTGATTGGTTACTACATCAGTTGCCAGGCAAAAACAGATTACAGCTAAATTGCTTTTTGCCTCAGGACAACCTGGAAGCAGAAAGCCGGCGCCATCATTTGGGAGCGGCTCATGCTGAGGCCCTCAACACAAGTGCTTGTTCTGCTATTGCCTAAGCTGTTTTGAATTTTTTTCAGTTATTTCTTTCTCATTAAAATTTATAAAATTTCAAAAACCAAATACAAATAATAATAATAGTAATAATAATAATAATAATAATAATAATAATATGCAAATTAAATTAAAAATTCCATGCTAGAATTTAGTTTTATTTATTTATTTATTTAGTCCTTTTGAGACAGGGTCTCGCTATGCATTGAGGCTGGCCTTGATCTCACTTTTGTAGCCCATCCTGGTCTTGAACTCGCACCAATCCTCCTGCCTCAGCCTCCCGAGTGCTGGGATTACAGGTGTGAGCCACCACACCCGGCTTAGAATTTACTATTAAATACATTACGTTTACAATCATATTATAATTTATGTATTATGCTTTAATATTAAATGAAGTAATTAGTTTTTACTTTTGTTCTCTGTGCTTTTGAAAGATATTTTCTTTGCAGGTCATTCATTTCATTTTTACATCAAGGAGGAAAAAAAAGAGTATCATTAACAATAAAACATAGTTTGAAATACATTGATAACAATAACTGATGATTTTTGGTTCTCCCGTCAACTTTAAATTTTATGAATAGAATTTTATGGTAGGAATTATTAACTTTATCATTTTTAAGGTAATAAGTAGTTTCCTTAGGTATAGGGCCTTTTATACCATAAAGTTATGAAGCATTTTTCCTAAATTTTCTCAATTTAGTTTTAATTTTATTAGTACAGATTTACACTACATGAAATTTAATTTCATCTTGGGTATTAGATATGGATACATACCAGAGCTTGTTCTTTCTCTTCTTAAGCCACTCCCCATTGCCACCTACTTCACTCTCACTGTCTCTCCATCCTCTTTTCCCATTTATATTATCCTTATTGTTGTTATTTTTAGCGTATTTTTATGACACACACAGTGTTTACAGACATCAATGTTATCAGTGCCTCTTAGTAGTTCTTACCTCCCTTCCCTTCATATGTCTCCTCATGATGAGTCCTCTGAACGTATTTGCATTTGCAAGGGATTAATCTCCTCGATTTGGCTCTCTGTCCTTTACGTTCTTCTTTTTACTTAGCCTTACTCAAATGAGAATCATCATATGGTAATTGATTTTATGTGTCTGATTTGCCTTGCTAACATATTTTTTAGATGCACCCATTTTGCTACAATTTTCTCAAATTTATCTTACTCTATATCACTATATGTCACCAATTACTATTTCACTGTATGTCGATGCAGCACTTTATTTATCTGTTTGTCCTCTGATAGTCATATAGGTTCCTTCCAGGATTTAGCATTATCCATTGAGTTGCTATGAACATGATTATGCATATATTACTGCAATATCATTGCTTTCGCTTTTTGTGGAAGATACATAGCAGGAAATAGGTGGAAATTCTAGTTTTAGTTCTACGAGAAATCTCTCATTGATTTCCAAAATTGTTGTTCTCTTTTACATTCGCATTAACAATGTGGGAGATTTCTACTCCTTTTTGACTATTCCATAATAAGATTTTATACACTGCTTCAAGGAGAACATGCATATTTATGACAACAATATAAATTTTTACACATTATGATTCATATATGCAAAAAGTAATGCTCACTTGAATTGTAGCAGCTGATTTAATCTTATAAACCTCTTACATTGTAAATTGGGTGATGTCTTAATTTGCCTATTATTTTTATAAGTATATGCTTTAATTTTAAATACATTATATTATTATATATATTAAATACATATGAAACATTTGAGTTTCTCTCTTTGGTGTACCGTTACTTATTTTACAACAAATATTTAGCCTTCTTCTTTGGAATAGCTTCAGAATATACATAATAGTCTGACATTAACTTGATAATAAGTAGTTAACGTGATAAGTAAACTAGACCTGCTTAGTGATTTATGGACTCTGATTCATTGCCAGCAAGTCCAATGGCCCCAAATGGCTGAGCTTTCCAAGGGGCTCCCTGGCCCTTTTTGGCCATTTGCAGTCATTGCGGTGCACCTTCTTGTTCCACACATAGATTGAGATATTGTTCCCAGTAATCAATACCTTGCTGCCTGGAGATTTTCCTAGAAATAGTAGGATTTGCTCTATCAGAACTATTGATAGTTTTTCCTCCTATCAGAGATCTCACATTTTAAGAAACAGTTTAATCTACATATCTAAGCAGTTCATACAATTTAAATCGGGTTAACATGACCTGTATCCACAGATACAGTTGAAGCATTATAACTGGAGATAAAATAATAATAATAATAATAAAACATGACAATTAAAGCTAGAAAATGATTTCAGCAAGATTAGAAGCTAGCTATAGCCCAAACCTGGAGGCACGAACGTAGGACATCTCAGCCTGCAACCCCTTCACCCAAACTGGAAATCAGCCCCTGTGGACCTCCCCTGACCAGTGTGGACACATAGGCAGGAGTGCTAGGCCTGCACACTTGTACCGCCAGAACTACTTTGTCACACAGAACCCAGCTCTGATATCTGCTGTAGGGCCCTGCAGCAAAATTTTCTGCAGAGACACTGGGGCATCTCGCCAGAGGAGCTCTACAGGCTCTCCTTCAAAAGCTGTAGTAGAAAAAACCTGAGCACAGCAGCCAAACCCAGCCAGAAACATCTGGGCATGATCAAACTAGTTAGATCTGGACCCAAATTATAGTATGCACAAATGGCATCAATTCATGAAATTCTGCATCAAAGGTCAGAGGTCACTGATATACAAAATGATAAAGAGAAGGAACAAGATGCAATCTCAGGTACCGAGCCCATACAGAACAAATACAGGAGACACTACCATAGGAGAAAAAGGTAATCACCCAGCCAACATCTCTGAAATAAATAGCAACTGAAATAACCAACCAAATTGAAAAACGCATAAAGGAACACGGATCAGAAACAACCTTTGATAACCTATGAAGTAAAAAAAAAAAAAAAATCTCTGAATTAATAGAGTCTAAAGGAAAAAAAAAAAGTATAGAGGAGGAAATCAGATCAGAAATATCCTCTGAATTAAAAAAAGATATCTAAATTAAGAGTGTCTGAAACAAAGAAAAACTGCAGAAGGTTAGAGAAGAAATCAGAGCAGAAATAATGTCTGAAGGAGAAAAAAGAAAGAATAACTCAAATAAAAGACTTAATAAATGTATCAAAAGAAGACATTGATAAAAATTAGAGGAGAATAGAAAACATGGTGGAATCCGTGAATGAGCAATATAGGACAGAAATAGATCACATGAAGAAAAGAAATAGATCACATGAAGTTTCAAAGTGATATACAAGAAAATAAAATCTAAATAACAAGCTGACAACATCATATGAGCAAAAGTGAAGATAGTTTCAGATCTTGGAGAAATAGTCAAAGTTAATAAAAAGATAAGAAATAATTTCGTAAAACAACTCAAATGAAGGAAAAAATAATTCAACATATGCAAGGTGATGCAAAAATGAACAATGCGAGATTAATAGGAATCAGTGGGAAAGAGTCAGTACAAATGATATAAAAAGAATATGGGCAGATGTAATAGCAGAAAACTTCCAAAATAGGATAAAAATCTAACCTTTAGTAATGAAGAATACAGAACTCCAAATAATATCAACCTGACTGAAAACACACTCAGACATATAATAGTCAAGATCCTAGAAATCCAGAGTAATATACTAAAAGCTGCTAGCGAAAAGAAACAGATCACGTGTAAAGGAAAAACCATCAGAATAAAGGTAGTAGCCGGGCGTGGTAGTGCGCAACTGTAATCCCAGAACTTGGGAGGCTGAGGCAGAAGGATCGCTGTGAGTTTGAGACCAGCCTGGGCTACAAAAGTGAACTCAAGGCCAGCCTGAACTGCATAGCAAGACCCTATCTCAAAAAGCAAAAATAAATAAATAAATAAATTAATTAATTAATTAATAAAAAGGCAGATTTCTCTTCACAAACCATGAAAGTTGAGAATAGCCTGGAGCAGATTCCTTCAAGTTCTCCATGAAAAAAAAAAATTCCGTGCAGACTGCTATATCCCACAAAACTCTCTTTTAAGTATGAGAGAGAAGAGAATCACTTCAACGACAAGAAACAAATAAAGATTACATGATGTCAAAACAAACCCTACATAGATTAATGAAAATATTTTAGGGAAAGACCAACATGACCCAAACTCCACAAATGAGAACAGAAAGTATCTACTAAATAGGACAATCAATTAAACATAGAAGAAAAAGTGGTAAACAGTAATAAGTAAAAGTCATGTCAATCAAAAGTCAATATATTTCAATTATTATCATTAATGTAAATGGACTCAATTATACAATGAAAGGAAATAGACTGGCAGAGTGGATAAGGAAACAAAATCCTACAATATGCTGCATACAACAAACACACTTAACACATAAAGAAACTCATAAGATAAAAGTGAAAGGAAAGAAAACAAAAGCAAACAATAGCAAAAACAATAGCACATGGCCCAGCACCTCAAAAAAAGCTGAATAGTAGTCTTGTTTGCAGATAGCCTAGACTTCAAACCAAGATTGAACAAACAAAATAAAGTAGGCCACTGCATACTGGTTATGGGAAATTTCAAGATGAAGAGGTGACACTCATTAATATATATGCACCCAACACGGGAGTACCAAGCTTTATAAGACAAGTTTTACTTGACATGAAAAATCTACTATCTAATGCTACAGTCTTAAGAGGAGATCTTAACACGGACTTATCCCAAAAAGATAGGTCAAGCAGAAAAAAACAACACCAAAGCTGGAGCAGAATGAAATCAGAACTTGGAATAACTAGACTTAGTAGACATACACTGAGTGTTTCATGCAACGTCTTCTCAATACACATTTTTCACAGCTGCACATGGAACATTTTCTAAAATAGAACATATAGTAGCATATAGGTCATGCTTAAGTATACACAAGAAAACAGAAATTATCCCATGCATATTATTTGACTATAGTGCAGTGAAATGAGAAATAAATGATGAATATAACCAAAGCAACACCACAAAGAATCCATATTTAGTATATGCAGATTAAACAACCTCTTCTCAGCAACTACTGGGTTACATATGAAATTAACAAGAAATTTTAAAAAAATCTACAATTTAATGAAAATTCAAATAAAACCTACTTAATTTAATGGATACAATGAAAGTAGATCTTAGAGGGAAATTTATAACTCTGAACTCACACATTAAGAAAACAGAACAAGAACAAATAAATATACTTATGTAACACCTAAACCAACAAGGAAAGGAATTGCAACTGAAACTCAAAGCCCAAAGATTCAAGGAAATTATAAAGATTAAAGCAGAAATTAATTCATTTGAGAAAACCAAGCAATACAAATAATGAATCAAACAGTTGCGCCTTTCAAAGATGAAATTAAATTGATAAGCCCCTAGCTAACCTCATAAAGAGAGGAAAGAAAGGATTCCAATTCAAGCCGTAAGGAATGAGAAGGGTGACATTACTATAGATTCAGCAGAGATTCAGAGGAACATTCATAGGTACTTTGAGAATCTTTACTCTCACAAAACTGAAGACACAGATGAAATGGACAGATACCAAGAGAGGGACAAATTACCAAAATGGAATAAAGAATGCATAAGAGTTCTCAATAACCCGATAACAGCCAATGAAACACAAAATGTATCAAAACATCTTCTGATAAAGAAATGTACAGGTCCTGATGGAATCACCACGGAATTCTACAAGATATTTGTAGAAGACATAGTCCCAATACTTCTGAAACTCATCAATGAAATTGAAAAATAAGTAATCCTCTCAAAATCATTCTTAGAAACAAATATTACACCAATGCCAAAAGCAGAGACAGACTTTACAAAAAAGAGAATTACAAGCCAATCTCCCTCATGAACAGATTCAAAACTCCTCACCAAAATCCTCTGCACTAGAATATAGCAAATCATCACGAAGATTATACTACAGCATGAAGAGGTAGGATTTTCCCAGGGATGCAAGGATGGTACAACATATGAAAATCTAAAAATGTAATACACTATATCAAATGATACAGAAAACACTTCTGACAAAGTCCAACACTCATTCATGTTCAAAGTCCTACAACAAATTTGGAATAGATGGCCTCTAACTCAATTTCATAAAACATCTATAACAATCCAAAGGCTAACATAATTATAAATGAAGAAATACTGAAGGCTTATACTCTCAGATCTAGTACAAGACAAGGACGTCCTTTATCACCACTCCTATTCAATATAGTTCTGTAATCATTAGCGACAGACAATAGAAAAGAGAGACAAATAAAAGGAGTAAGAATAGGTATAGAAGACGTTAAATTATCATTCTTTCAGAGGACATGATCGTCTACTTTGAAGACCCCCCAAAAAATTCCACCAAGAAATCACTAGAATTAATACAAAAATTCAGTAGCATAGCGAGATACAAAGTCAATACCCAAAAGCAAATAGAATAACAAACACACTGAGAGAGAAATTAGAGAAGCAATACCTTTTACAAAACGACCAAAGAAAATAAAATGCTCAGGAATTACTCTAAATCAGTAAAATATCTATTGAAAGAAAACTATAGTACTCTGAAAAAAGAGATCCTAGATAAATTCAGAAAATGAAAAGGTATTCCCTGGTCCTCGATAAGAAGAACCAACATTTTGAAGATGGCCATACTCCCTAATTGTTATACAGATTTAATGCAATCCATATCAAAATACCTTCAACATACTTCAACAGAGGAGATATCATTCCTAAAATTTATTTCAAACCCAAAAAGACCTAGAATGACAAAGACAATCCTGAGCAACAAAGATAAGGCAGGAGGGGCTACAATTCCTGAGCTAAAGGTATACTACAAAGCAACAGTGATGAAATCAGCAAATTATTGACAAAAAAAGACCTGAGAATGAAAGGAATATATTAGAAAACACACAAATAAATGCATACACACTCAGACACTCAGACACCTTATCTTCAACAAACTGGCCAAACACATTTACTGAAAGAAAAAGAACCTCTTCTACAAATGGTGTTGAAAACTGGCTCTTTACATTCCAGAAACTAAAAATTGACACAGCTGTACCACTATGCAGTAAAATGAAGTCAGAATGGATTAATATTCTAAGTATTAAAAGAGAAACACTAAATCTCAAAGAATGAAAAGTAGGATCAAATCTTGAAGACATTGGGGTAGGCAAAGAGTTCATGGAAAAAAATCAAAATTCATGAGTAATAATTAAAAGAATCAGCAACTTGCACCTTCTCTGGCTGACAAGATTTTGCACTTCAAAAGAAATTACCAACAGAGTTAAAAGACAATTGACAATTTTTTTAATTAACTAATAAGTATTCAGACAAAGGTCTTCTATCTAGAATTCATAAAGAACTAAAAACCATTAGGGTCCCAAAATTCAAAGACCCAATCCAGAAATGGGCATCTGAGATGAATACACACTTCTCAGAGAAAGAAATTCAACAAGCCTACAGATACATGAAACAATGCTCCACATCACTAGGAATTGATAATATTGCAAATTAAAACAACACTTAGATACCATCTCATCCAGGAAAAAATGGCTATCATAAAGAAATCAACCAACCACAAATGTGGGAGAGGCTATGAGGGAAAAGAAATACTTCTCCACTCTTGGTGGGAAACCAGACTGGTGTAACTATTACGGAAAGCAGTGTGGCAACTCCTTAAATAACAAATAGCAATCCCATTCGATCCAGTTATCTTCCTACTGGGAATTTTCCTAGAAGAACTGAAAACATCATATCATAGTGATATCTGTGCACTTACGTTTATAGTAGCACAATTTGTGACAGCCAAATCTTGGAAACAACCAAAATGCTCATCATCTGAAGAATGTTTGAAAAAGATATGATATCCTTATACAATGGAATATTGCTCAGGTATAACACATGAGAAACTAGAAAAATTCATATATAAATGGATGTATGTTGAAGATACACTCATAAGTTAAATAAAGCAGACCTACATGTGTAAATGTCATATATTCTCTCCAGTTCAAGAACTCAAAAGAAGAAATAAAAATGGAAACACATAACACAGATGACTGAAAATGAAGAACTTAAGGGATAAACAATGATGTGACTGCAAACAGATAAGATAGGAGACATAGTGGAAACAAGATTATGCCTTGTATACATGGGATGGGTTGGGTAATCGCCTAGGAACCTCCAGGGGGCTTTTTTACACTGAGGATAGCCATATGTAACCCTTAAACTATGCTTGGAATGACTGTCATTTTGGTCTTTTGAAGGTGTGCTGCTTCTAATGTAATTTCAGTTGCTGCTGTACTCTTTCAAGTAAATGCTTGGATAGAGGTTCTCAACCTTTCTAATGCTGTGACCCCACAATACAGTTCCCCATGTTGCAGTGACCCCAAATCAAAAAATAATTTTGGTGACTACTTCAAATTACTAATTCCAATAAATAACATTTCACTATGGCACAGCATGGGTTTAAATATGTATTTTCCGATGGCTTTAGGCTACCCCTGTGGTTTGGTCATTGAACCCCCACTGGGATCGCGACCCACAGGTTGAGAACCACTGCAAAGAATACAGAAAGGGCATTAGATGAGAATAAGAGACTTGGGGAACTGCAGTAGGATTAACCAGCTACAATTCTGTATATACTTAGATTTCTAATCTTCTGTGTAAAAATTTGTAACTGCTTTTTACCACATTCAATAGATTTATTAGAATATCAATAATTAGTGGAAAATACCATTTCCAAGTTAAGTTTAACGTCTTTTATATTCAGAAAGACAGTGATGTTAAGCTTAATTATGTATGTTATAGAATGATAGTATCATGAAACTTCTCTTCTGGAGGATTAAGAATGTAAGTTTAGAGACCAAAATGTAGAGGAAAGGAAGGGCTACAAGGATTGCCAGTAATTTGGACCTAGCCCTTCACGTTCAGTGAGGACTCAGGACAGAAGGTAACCTGTGCTGTTAACACCTCATAACTCAGTGGTTTCTCATATTTTCTGTTTAAGAAGATTATGGGGCCATAGAGGAAAGGGTTTGATGATGTGTAGTGTGCCTAAGGAGAGTCACTTAGAGAGAAAACATTCTCTTAGGCTCTCACAGACAGCAAGGTGGTCAAGCAATGGGCATGTCTCATCCAGACGGCTGTCAGTGACAACAGTTCTACAAAGCATTGTACATTGTTTTAAGGTAAATCCTGAGGGAATTGGATTGACCTTTTCAGATACAACACAGACATGGTTTTGGTAAAAGTTTGAGTTTCAACTTTGTAGTGTAAGAAAAAGCAAGGGTGATTATGAATTTAAAAATATAGATGTGAAATCTTCATCTCTTGCTAGTAAGTGTGGTTGCTGAAAAGTAACTTACTGAGTTTTTAATCTATGCAACAGGACTTATGATCTTTCCTACTTTTTCATCTTGTAATAGAAATAACATGCATAAGAACTACTTGGAAATCATTATGTAAATATAATTGTTTCTATTAGGAAATAAAGAAGCTAGTTTTACAACAAGAAAAAAAAAAAAAAACAGAGAACAATGTTAACCAGCAATATTATCTTCCATAATTAAAGACAAAAGAAGCATCTCAAAGAAAAGAACCAAAAAGCACTGTCAGTAGATCTGACTTAGAACAAGTCATAAGAGAAAGTCCTTAAGTTCAAATCAAAGGAAGAAGATAACACATATGCTCTGCATAAATATTGAGATAAAGCAAGTGGGAATAACTATGTAAGTACAAGAGATTTTAAAATCTATCTTCTATTCCTTGTCCTAACTTACCAATGAGAGAAAATATATAGAATAGTACACATAATGTATTCATGGCTTCATTTCCACAGCATGCACCAGTCTCTAGGGAGAACATTATTACTTTCAAGGTTCCCTTTAGAGGAAATCTACGACAGAATAATATTGCATTTGGTTTGCTGATTATACCATATTAAATATGACAAATCTGTCATTAGCTTGCATAGTTGTTGCCCTCTTGACATCAGTGGGCTTTGAGTTCCTAGTTTGACACAGCAAGGGAATCTAGAGGAACCAGTTCTATAATCACTCCTTCTCAAATAGGAGACCCATTGGCTTTCTTCTCAAGTGTAAAATTTATAGTTTGTCTACCACTTACCCTATTATTTTGGGGGTTATAGCATTTTGAGGTACGGTTACTTCTTTTTTCACTCATCCTATTTAAATTAAAATTTGAAGGGCATTAATCTCTTCAACAACTGCAATTGCTTTGGCCCCGACTTTACCCATGGTTTTGTGAAGCATAACTTAAATTTTTAAAAGACTTCTTGTTTTGCTTTTCATCCTTCATCTCATGATTAGCATAGTTAAAATCAACCAGTAGACCACTGTCTAATTCATCCTATGCATGTAAAGTGAATGTTTTTCCCCCTGCCAAGTTTCCTAACTTTCCTACTTGCTGCCTCTTCATTGTTTAATCATTAATTTCTTGATTTCCATTCAGTTGTGTGTGTTTTGTCTTTTCATTTTTATTTCTACTTTTTTAGTTTTTGCACTAGGGAGACTATACGGTATTCACACATGTAGATCTGGTTTATTTCACGTATGAGTATATCTTTAATGTATATCTACGTATATATAAAGTGTTCTAGTTTCTTATTCTTTGTAGCTAAGCAATATTTCATGATATAAAAACACCATATCTTTTTGAAACAATCTTCGGATGATGGGTATTTTGGTTGTTTCCAAGATTTTGCTATCACAAATTGCGCTGCCATAAACATACGTGCACAAATACCAGCGTGATAGGACATTTTCAGATCATCTGGGAAAATTCCCAGTAGGTGGATAAATGGATTGAATAGGACTTCCAGTTGTAGCTTTTTAAGGAGTCTCCACATTGCTTTCCACAATGGTTCTACCACTCAACATTCCCACCAGCTGGGCAGAAGTGTTCCTTTTTCCTCACAGCCCCTCCAATATTTGTTGTTAGTTGATTTCTTTATGATAGCCATTCTTTCTGGGGTGAGATGGTATCTAAATGTTATTTTAACTTGCCTTTCACAGATGGCTAGCAATGTGGAGCGTTTCTTCATATATTTATAAGCTCCTCGTATATGTTCCAGTGAGAAGTGTTTGTACATATCGGATGCCCATTTCTGGATTGGGTCTTTAAATTTGGTTCCTTAATTCTTCTTTTTAGTTCTTTATAAATTCTAGAGAGAAGTCTTTTGTCTGAATACTTATTAGTTAAAACACTTTTGAAATTTGTGGGTTTTCTTTTCACTCTGTTGGTAATTTCTTTGTTATACAAAAACTCAGCAAGATGAGATCTCAGTTGTAGATTCATTCAAGTGTCACACATGCATTTTGATTGTTTTCCATGAACTCTTTGACCACCCCACTGTCTTCAAGATCTCCTATTTTTTTATTCCAGGAGATTTAGTGTTTCTCTTTTAATGTTTATATCTTTAATCCATTTTGATTTTAGTTAGTGCACAGTGATATACCTGGGTCAATTTGTGGTTTTTGACATATAGAGAGCCATGAGGCTCTCTTTTTTCCAGTAACCATGTTTGGGCCTTTGTCAAAGATGAGGTGGTTGAGTGTGTTTGTATTTGCTTCTGCATCTTCTAATGTGTTCCACTGATACTAAGATCTATTTTATGCCAATACCATGCCAATTTTATCACTGTAACTTTGTAGTATAACTTTAGATCAGGAATTGTAATCCCTCCTGTCTTATCTTTGTTGCCCAGGATTGTCTTTGCTTTTGTATGTGCTTTTTAGTTCAAATACATTTTAGGAGTGTGTTTTCCAGGCCTTTGTGACATGGTGATGGTATTTTGGTAGGAATTGTATTAAATCTGTATAGAATTTAGGGAGTATGGCCATCTTCACAATGTTGGTTCTTCCTGTTGAGGAGCAGGGAATATCTTCCTATTTTCTGATATCCTCTAGGATCTTTTTTTCCAGAGTAGTGTAATTTTCATTGAATAGATCTTCTTTAGTTAGATTAATTCATATGTATTTCATTTTCTATGGTATTATTGTAAAAGATATTATTTGTTTCTAATTTCTCTCCCAGTGTTTTTTTTTTTTTTTTTTTTTCTTGTGTAGAAAAATGCTACTGACTTTAAGTGTTAACAATATGATTGTTATGCTACTGGATTTGTTTATTAACTTTAGTAGCATTTTGGTGGACTTGTTGGGTCTTCTGAGTGGAGTATCATGTCATTTGAAAATAATGACATTTTAACTTTCTCTTGACATATTTTTATTCTTTTATTTCTCTTTCTTGTCTAATAGCTCTAGCTAATGATTCCAGAACTATATTGAACAAGAGTGGTGATAAAAGACATGATTTTCTTATAACATACCTGAGAATAAAAGCCTTCACTATTTCCCCATTTAGAATTATGCTAGCTGTTGTATTGTCATAGATGACTTTTATGAGATTGAGGGAGAGGCCATCTATTCCAATTTGCTGCAGGACTTCAAACATGAGTGAGTGTTGGACTTTGTCAAAGCCTTTGCTGTACCAATTGAGATAATCATGTGGCTCTTGTGTTAGGTTCTATTGATATAGTGTATTACAATTTTAGATTTGTGTATGCTGGACCATCCTGGCATGCTAGGGATGAATCCTATCTGTTCATGGTGTATAATCTTCTTAATATTTGCTGTGTTCTAGTGGCAACAATTTTATTGAGGATTTCTGCATCTAGGTTCATGAGATGTAACAGCCTGTAGTTCTCTTTTTTAGTTGCATCTCTCTCTGGTCTTGGTATCAGTATAATAATTGCCCTCAGGAATGATTTTTGAAGGCTTCTTTTCATTTCAATTTCATTGATGACTTTAAGGAATATTGGGATTATGTCTTATACAAATCTCTTGTAGAATTCAGTGGTGAATCTGTCAGGTCCTGAACTTTTCTTTCTCAGTAGATTTTTTTTTTGTTAGATTTTGTATTTCATTGGCTGTTATTGGTTTGTTGAGAGTTTTTATATATTTTGATTCAGCTTTGGTAAATTGTACATTTCTAGGAATCTGTGCATTTCTTTCAATTTTGTGAGAGTAAAGCTTTTCAAAGTAGCTATTAATGATTTTCTCAATCTCTATTCTGTTTGTAGTAATTTCAACCTTTTCATTCCTTATCGCTTGAATTTGGGCTTTTCTTGTCCCTTTTTGATGAGGTTAGAAAGGGGCTTATCAATTTTATTAATCTTTGAAAGAACCACCTTGTCTGTTCATTAGTTCTTTCTATTGTTTGCTTTGCCTCAATCGAATTAATTTCTGCTCCAATCTTTATCGTTCCCTCCCTGTGTTTGAGATATGGTTTGTTTTGCTTCTTCTTTACTAAATGATATAGTTGCAGCATTTGTAAACTTGTTTATTCTCATTGTGTTTTCTTTTTTTTTTTTTTTTGTCTTTTTGAGACAGGGTCTCACTATGCAGTTGAGGCTGGTCCTGCGCTCACTTTTGTAGCCCAGGCTGGTCTCGAACTCGCACCAATCCTCCTGCCTCAGCCTCCCAAGTGCTGGGATTACAGGCGTGAGCCACCACGCCCGGCCTCATTGTGTTTTCTTAATGTGTGCATTCACAGCTATACATTTTCCTCTAAGAGCTGCTTTCATGTATCCCATAAATTATAGTAGTTTGTGTTTGAATTTTCATTAAATTTTAATTTCATATATAACCCACTGTTTGCTGAGAAGGGTTTTGTTTAATTTCTATGTATTTCTGGAGTTCTTGTTGTTTCTTTTGTCATTTATTTCCTGTTTCATTACAATGTGATTAGATAGCCGGGCGTGGTGGCACACGCCTGTAATCCCAGCACTCGGGAGGCTGAGGCAGGAGGGTCGCTGTGAGTTCGAGACCAGCCTGGGCTACAAAAGTTAGCTCAAGGCCAGCCTGAACTGCACAGTGAGACCCTGTCTCAAAAAGACAAAAAAAAAAAAAAACAAAAAAACAAAAAAACAATGTGATTAGATAATATACATTGGATAATTTCTGGGTTTTTTTGTATATACTTTTGCATGACCTATAGACTAATATGTGGTATACTTTAGAAGATGTCCCATGTGCAGCTGATAAAATAGGCATTCTGAAGTAGTTTGGTGGAACATTCTATATATGTCTGCTAAGTTCAGTTTTTCCAAGTTTTTGATCAGTTCTGCTAACTCTTTGCTAATTTTTTGTCTGCTTCTCCCCTTCTTTTTGGGATAAAACTGTGTTAAGGTCTCTTGTTAAGATTGTGGTACCGGATATTAAATTTATTATGTTGATTAAGATATTTGTTATATAGCTTGGTAGTCCCATGTTGGGTGTATACATATTTAAGAGTGTTACCTCTTCATCTTGAATTTTTGCCCTAACCAGTTTATAGTAGCATTCTTTTTTTCTTGTGATCAATCTTTAACGTTCAGAGTATCTGAAAACAAGATTGCTACCCCTGCTTTTATTCTGTAATGCTGGATCTTGTAGCATTTCTTTTTTCACTCTTTTATATTTATGACTTTCTTTACCAGTTAAGTCTGTTTCTTGTGTACAGTACAGTCCTGGATTTTGCTTCCTAATCCACTTCTCCAGTATATTTTTTAATTGGCAAATAAAGT
Organism: Myocastor coypus; assembly: GCA_004027025.1. Classification (NCBI taxonomy): domain Eukaryota; kingdom Metazoa; phylum Chordata; class Mammalia; order Rodentia; family Myocastoridae; genus Myocastor; species Myocastor coypus. The sequence goes on from PVJA010024325.1 coordinate 14,819, forward strand.
CCATGTACATTGATGGTTATAATTGAAAGGTATTGATTTATGATTGACATGTTTATTGTTTACTATTATTTATCCCCTTTTCTCCTGTGTTCATTTGCTTGCTTTATTTGGTGAGGTCTTTCTGTTCTTATTTGTGGAGTTTGTATCATATTGCTCCCTCTCTAAAATATTTTTTAGTAGTCAGTGTAGGGCTGGATTTGACATTATGAAATTCTTTAGTCATTCTTTGTTGTGGATGTACTTAACTTTTCTGTTACACTTGAAAGAAAGTTTTGTGGTGAACAGTAGCCTTGTCTGGAATTTGTTTTCAGGGAAGACTTGAAGCACTTGGCTCCATGTTCTTCTTGACTTCATGGTTTGTGAAGAGAATTCTGCCCTTATTCTGATGGGTTTTCCTTTAAATGTGATCTATTTCTTTCCTCTAGTGGCCTTTAATATGTTATTCCTTTGCTAGATTTCTGGTATCTTGACTATTATTTGTCTGGGTGTTGTTTTAGTAGGATTGATGTTATTTGGAGCTCTGCATGCTTCAGTTACTGCATGCCAGATTGTTTTCTCATGTTTTGGAAGTGTTCTGCTATTATGTCTGCCCATATTCTCTTTATGTCATTTGTACTAACTCATTCTTTCTCATAATTCCTATTTGTCTCACATTATTCATCTTTGCATCATCTTGCAGTTGATGAATTTCTTTGTGCATCCTACTTATTTTAAGATTAACTTTCTTACCTTTTAAGTAACTGTGACTATGTTTTCAAGATCTGAAACCCTGTCTTCCCTTTCATTCACATGGTGTTGCCAACTTGTGATTTGAGATTTTATTTTCCTGTATATCTGTTTCAAACTGCTTTGTGTGATCCATTTCTTCCCTTTCTTGCTCATTCAAGGATGCCATCATTTTCTGTTCTCCTCTAAGTTTTTACCAATCTCTTCTTTTTTATTTATATTATTTTGTTACTTTATTTTTTTTAGGTGTGGCATTTTATTTTTTTCTTTTTAAATATTTTTATTTGAAATGAATACATAGCATGACATTAATAATAGAATGCGTATTGTACACAAATTATTTACAAACTTAAATGGACCTAACCACAAAAATTGTCTATAATAATGATGAAAAAGAATTTATAGATCAGTCATATAATAGTTTCCTCTGTCAACATCAAGAAACTTATATTCATTTTCCCTTATACTAGGGAGACTATACAATATTTACATATGTATGTCTGGTTTATTTCACTTACAAGTATATGTTCAAGGTACATCCACCTATATATGAAGTATTCTGGTTTATCATGTCTTATTTAGAAGTATTTCTTAATCTTTTAATATATTTATCCTTTATTTTCTACTTCAGAGATTATTCCTGCTCTCATTTCCTATCTTTCTGCCATTGTTTCTCTACTTCAGACACTATTAATTCAGAGATGTCCTTTTTTCTTTTTTTTTTTTTTTTTTTTTTTTTTTTTTTTTTTTTTTTTTTTTTTTTTTTTTTTTTTTTTTTTTTTTTTTTTTACTTCAGATATTATTTCTTACCTGATTTTCTGTATTCTTTACTGGAGGGTTTTTTTTTGTTTTGTTTTGTTTTTTTTTGTTGTTGTTGTTGTTGTTTTTGTTTTTTTAACTTCAAGCACTATCAATTCAAAAATTTCTGTTTTTACTTTAGACGTTATTTCTGATCCGAGTTCTGTATGTTTCTGCATCTTTCTTTACTTCAGATGCTATTAATTCAGAGATTTCAGCTGTGTGATTCCCATTTTATTCTGTGTTAGTATCTCCTGCATTTGTTCTGTGTCATGTTGGGACCTTATATTATACCTTGCTCCTTCTCTTAGTAATTTTGTATAACAGTGTCCTCCATCATTTGGTGTAGACCTTTGGTGAGGTTATGCCATTAGTGCCTACTGAAATTTGGGTCCGGATCTACCAAGTTTGATGTTGTCCAGATGTGCCTAACTGTGTCTGGCTGCTGTGCTCAGCTTTTTCCCACTGCAGTTATGGAAGTGAGCCCACTGTGCTTCTCTTGCCAGACGTTCATCTGGTCAATTAACTGTGAGTGTCTAACCCCAGCCTCACTGCAGGCAATTTCGCTGCATGTTTCCACAGCAGATGCCTGGGCTATGTTCTAGATGAGAACAAAGCTCTGGTGGCACACGGGTGCAGGCCGAGAGCTCCTATGTATAGAACTACCAGTCATGGGATCTGGTTAGGGAAGGAGTTCCAGTGGTACAGGTCCCCCATTCCAAGTGTTCCTGCCTGCGCACAATTGCTCAGGTTACTGCTCCTGCATTTTGTGTTTAAAAGTTAAATATTCAGCAGGTATTACGTTCATGACAGTGTGCAAAATTCTGGAGATTAAAATTGAGCGCTATGTTGCCAGAAGAGAACTAAATTCAGAGTCAGCTAAAAGACAGAATTTGGTAGAGCTAATGAATAAACACATAAATTATGTTAAATTTGTTCAGAACTCTCAATCTACATTTTGCATAGGGAGGAGAAACAAATCTATTTACACTTTTGATAGTTAATCTTCCTTGTAGAATCTATACAGCTAAAAATGTATTAAGTATCACTGAATTGGTAAATGTAGGACAATGAATCTGAAACTAATGTTTAGGGAAAATGAAAAATTTGTCTCCAATTCATCGAAAACTCCATGTCCAATCAATAAAAACCAAAGGCAAGTGTCCACAAAGTTTTCTGTTTACTTTCTGTATAATCACCATGCATTAAATCTGTATAACAACTTTGGGTTTTTGGCGATTCTCAGAATGTTAGTTCTTCTTGTCCATGAGCAATGAAAACAGTTCCATTTTCTGAAATCCTTCTCAGTCTGATTTTTTTCAAAATACTATGGTTTGCAATGTGTAGATCTTTTGCTTCACTTTTTTTTTTAGATTCCTAAGTATTTCATTTTTCAGGTGCTATTATGAAGGGTGTGGTATCATTAATTTCTTTCTGACTGAGTTTCTTGTTTGTTTACAGGAATGTTATTGATTTTGTAGCATTGAATTTATGTTTAGCCATACTTCTGAACTTGGCTATTAATTCTACAAGTCTTTGGCTGGGGAGATAGCTCAGTAGAATAAGTGATGGCTGGGAAGCACAGGGTCCTGAGTTCAACGCCTGGTACTAGAAAAAAAAATCTACAAGTCTTTTGCATTCAGAGTTTCATCTTCTGATGCTAGGTTAGAAAGTGAGTGTTCTTCATTGAATGAACAAACACATTATCATAATGGAAAGATGAACAGATAACAGAACAAATGAAGAAATAGCTGTTAACTTTTGTCACTTTACAATTTAACTTCAAAATGATGATGACATTGTTGACAATAAGATAAAGCCCTTATTTAACAATTTTATCTTTTTTACATATGATTAATTTATTTTTTTCTGTTATAGCTTCCTTTTAATTTCTGAATTTGGTTGAAGTTATAGTACATTTCAAAGAAAGAAATTTAACTTTTTGGATAAGAATTAAATAAAATCATATCAAGATACACAAACATGAAATTGTCCAAAACTAATTTTACGCAAAAACAATCATTAGCTATGGAAGGACAAAATTAAGTAGCATCTTATTCCAATAAGAATTCATAACAATTTTTCTTGTATGGTTGTTTTGTGGAACCCGGATCAAACTCATGACCTTACACTTGCCAGACAGACACTTGTACCCCTGAGCTATCTCCCCAACCCTAGAATTCATAACAATTTTATCTTGAAAAAACGAAAGCAGAAGGATTTTCCACGGGTAACCCAAAAAATTTATACACACAGTTATGTTTATAGTTATGTTGAACCATTGAGATCTTAATGTGGAGAAGAGCCTATTTACTTTCATACTACCTACAGAACATGAAGATCAGTCTTAGGCACTTCATTAAAATCAGGTGATTTTACAAATGACCAAGCCTTATATTCTCAGAGCCAGAGCTTTTTAAGCCCTAATATGGGTAGAGAAATAATTCCCAGATATTCAAATCCAACAGCATTGCCAATTTGATCATGGCACTCTAACATGTAGCAATGAAGGAACCAACTAGGTACACTTTCACTATTTTATTATTAAAAATTCAAACTAATTCTGAAGCCTTTCTGTCAGATAATTTCATAGTTCAGCAGCATCCTATAGTGTGCCATCCTTTGAAAACGAAACTGCAGTTAATTTTACTGATATGATGGCCTGAAAAGGAGATTAGAAAAAAGTAATGAACACTGCCTTTGCAGGTGCTTCAATATCAAATTCAATATAGAGTATAGAGGCTCCACTGCAATAAAAATTTAGTTGTAAAAAAAAAAAAAAAAAAAAGACAGCAGGCAATTTACTGCCATGGTAGTTAGCTATCACACAAAGAAGAGGAAAAACATAAAACAAAAGAAACCTCAGACATTTATATCTACAGACGCTGTATTGGAAGAATCTGCTACTGGGACATACAAGGTAAGGTTGGAGGAAAAATTGATATTGATAGGTTGTCACCACAGAGGGGGAATTAGGCTGCTTGCCACAAATGATGAAGTTAAGGGCAATGCCTGAAAGGATTACATTATCACATGCTGTGCTACATAGGATTTTACAGAAGAAAAATCATTTCTTTCCTGCAGTTCCATTCTTTGCACATATAACTCAATGAAATAATTGTTTTCAGCTTAAAGGTATCATGTTGGCTATTATTTTCACAGTAAAATATCCAGAAACATTACTCAACAGATAAGATATTTATAAAGTAAGATAAATGATTGCTTTACATTTTTATTACTTTTAATAAGAAATAATGTATAACAATGCGGCAGTTTCAGAACACATTAGTAGTACATTTCAATATTTAATACAATGCATATTGTCCTACTATCAGTTATACAGAGCACAGGGTGTAGATGTAATTTTTTAAATTTTTATTGGTACAACCAAATTTCCTCTCAATGAACAAAGAGAAAGTAGTTGTATACATAATCCAATGCTCGATAATCACAGTGGGTTATTGGTAAAACTGACAATGTTAGAAGCTGTTATTTAAGGCTTTTACAGCTCAGCATTCTAATCTAGCCTTCTGTTTTATGCCTTGTGGTTACACTTTTCTGCTGAGCTGTTAAGGGAAAGTTTAAGCATGACCTATGTAGCAAAACGTGTAACCTTTGTATCTCTCAATGTCAGGCAAATCCCATCAAGTTATACTTTGGAACCATGTACAGTGCTTTGTACAATTGTTGTCAGTGTCATCCATCTGGATGAGTCACGGCCATTGCTTGATCAGTTTGCTCTCTGTAAAAGCCTGGGAGAATGTTTTCTCTCTATGCATCTTCAGTCTCTTTCCTCTGTAGCCTCATATCTCCTTGAACAGAAAATTTGGTAAACCACTGAATCATAGGATATTATAGCACAAGTTTTCTTATGTCCTGAGTCTTCACTGTGGATATTGAAGAGCTAGGGCCAAAATATTGGCTATTATTGTAGCCCTTTTTCCCCCTCTAATTTTTGGTCTGTAAACTTATATTCTTAACCCACTAGAAGAAAAGCTTAGTGATACTATCATTCTATAACATAGGTACTTCAGCATGACATCACTGCCTTTCTGAGTATCAAACACCTTAGACTTGACTTGGAATTGCTATTTTCTATCAATCATTGATATTCTAATAAATCACTATAGAATGTGGTAAAAGCAGTTTTAACTTCTTAGAGATTTACAAATTTAAACATATACAAAATTGTAGCCAAGTTGATCCTAACACATTTTCCTATTCTCATACTCTCATGTAATACTATTTTTTTGTTTTCTTGTAAACCAATCATTTACTTGAGAGAGAGCATGGAGGTAACTGAAATTACATTAGAAGCAGCACACACCTAAAAGACTAAAATGACAGGAATTCCAAACATATTTTTACTGTTACACATTGCTATCCTCAATGTCAAAACATTTTTGAGGTTCCTAGGATTATTATCTAACGATCCTATGTATATAATTGCATGGCTGTGTCCCTGACATGCTTCCTATCTATTCTACTTGCAGTCACTTCATTGTTTAAACTTTAATTTGATTTCCATTCAGCTGTGTTATGACTCTCCACTTTTATTTCTTTTGAGATCTTACACTAGGTAGACTATAAGATATTTACACATGTAGGTCTCGTTTCACTTATGAGTGTATGTTGGTGATACACCCATTTATATATGAAGTCTTCTAGTTTATCATTCATTATAGCTGAGTGATATTCCATTGAATAGAAGTACCACATCTTTTTCAACCATTCTTCTGATGATGGGCATTGTGGTTATTTCCAAGATTTGGCTATTACAAATTGTGCTTCTATACATTTAGGTGCACAAATATCACTATGGTATGATATTTTAGTTCTTCTGCGAAAATTCCCGGTAGGGGGATAGCTGTATTGAATAGGATTTCGAGTTCTAGTTCTTAAGGACACTGCTCTTCATGAGGGTTTCGTTAATCTGCATTCCCACCAGCAGTGGAAGAGGGTTCATTTTTACCCACAGCCTCTCCCACATTTCTTGTTGGTTGATTTCTTTATGAGAGCCATTTATTCTGGGGTGAGATGATATCTCAGTGTTGTTTTAATTGGAATTTCATGAATGGCTAGTGATGTGAAACATTTCTTCAAGTATTTGTAGGCTTGGTGAATTTCTTTCTCTGAGAAGTGTATGGTCATCTCAGATGCCCTTTTCTGGATTGGGTCTTTGAATTTTGGGAACCAAATGATTTTTAGTTCTTTGTAGATTCTTGATAGAAGACCTGTGTCTGAATACTTATTAGTTAAAATCTTTTCGAAGTTTGTGGGTTGTCTTTCCATTCTCTTGGTAATTTCTTTTGAAGTGAAAAAGCTTCTTAGCTGGAGGAGGGCCCAGTTGTTGAGTATGTTTGTAGTTGCTTCTGCTTCTTCTAGTCTACTCCTTTGATCCTCAGGTCTAGTTTTTCCTAATACCATGCTGATTTGATCACTACATACTGTGCACATGTGTTAGATTCTAACAAAGTATACCACCCATAAAAGAATTTCAATAATTTTGAACACATTAAAATGTTAAAAATCAAAGATGAATAATTAAAAGATAGGTAACAAAAACGAAGCCACAGGATGAGAAGAATTTGAGGAAAGAGAATATATGAGAAGACTGGTCACTGGCTACTATACTATAGTTAATTTTAAGTGTAGAATATATATATATATATATATATATATATATATATATACATATATATATTTTTTGTTTGTTTGTTTGTTTGTTTTGTTTTGTTTTTCAGGACCAGGGTTTGAACTCACAACTTAGCACTTGCCAAGCAGTCACTTGTGCCATGGAGTTATCTCCCCAGCCCCTAATATAGTCAATTGAAAAATAAAGTTTGACATGTTACACTCTAGTAATATGACTACAGAAAAGCAATTATATATACTGTATATGCCAGAAAAATTAAAGGATTTTAAATGTTTTCTCCAGAAATAAGTGACAAATATTTCATGGGATTTGCTTGAGCTGGGTATGTTGACGCACATCTATAACCCCGACACTTGGAAGGATGAAGCAGGAGGACCACTGTGAGTCTGAGTTCAGCCTGGGCTACATAGTGAGCTCAAGGCCAGCCTGAACTATATAGTGAGACCCTGTCTGAAAACCATCAAAAAATTTGATGAGAGATATTATTACATTAGTTTGAATCTTACCGAAAGGGATATATATATATATATATATATATATATATATATATATATATATGAAAAACTACATGTTACTCCATAAAGAAGTGTAATTATTGTATGTCAAAAAGCATAAATGACTCTAAATCCTTATCTAAAAAGTTAGTGGGCCAGACAACAAGACAAGAAAGAGCTTTATGGAAAAAGGGAAGAACAAGTAGAAAAGAATGTGGGGTAAGTGTCAGGACATTATATGTTCATTGAAGAAGTTGTTTCTCCAGGTGGTGGAGAAGAAACGTAAGAAAGGTTACAATGGTTGAGACTGTCGAGGAGTTTTAGAAGCTGGACTGAGTGCTGCATTGAAGGATTCTATGCACAGTCATTACAGGATATACACTACTCTTAGGCTAAAATATTCCTTAGTGTTTTGTTGCAAATTCAACAAAAATTGAAATTTAAAAAAAATTAACAGAAAATATTAGAAGGTTATTGTGATTATTCAGGGCAAGTAAAAACAGTTGTATTTAAGTACAATAGTTTATAGAATTACACCATTATATAAATTTATTTATTTACTTATTTATGTTTCCTTTATTTTTCCTTTTCCTGTTTTGAGAACCTGTCTTAATCTGAAGTGGATCCAACTTTATACTTTGTATATACTGAATGGGGATACAGTGAACATATCTTCTTGGTTGCAATAATCATACCTTCAGATTCCTGTCCTTTGAGCTTATACTCAGAAGTGAAATTGCTGGGTCACATGATTCTTTTGTCTTCATCATTTTGTGGGATCTTCATAATATTATCTATACTATCTGTGCCAATTTATAACCCCATTAGCATTATGCAAGACCTCTCCTTTAGCTTTGTCTTCACAATATTTGATTTTTTTTCTCATTAACTATAATGAAAATCAATAATTACATAGCATATTAAAACTTGTAGGCAAATGTTGAGATGTTAAAAATATAAGATAGACAGAGTGAATTTTAGAGTAATATTTCTGAAATGAACACATAACATGGGAATAAGAATATAAGTTATTTATAAACTTAAAAGGATATAACAATAAAAATTGTTCAACATAAAAATGAGGAAGAAAGCATGTATAGATCAGTCATATAATAGCTCACTCTGTGTCAAAATCAAGAAACTTATATGCATATAATTAGAATTCTCAAAGTAGAAAGGGGTACACAATAAATACTTAAAGATTCAAAATTTCTGAATTTAGTTCAAGTTGTAGGACATTTCCAATAAAAGAAGACTTTTGCACAAAAAATTTGAATAAATACCAAGATACACAAAAAAGAAATTGCCCAAAACTAAATGTAAGGAAAAACAATCATTAAAGCATATACGCAAAAAATTAGCTATGGAAGAACAAAATTAAATAGCATCTTATTTCACATTAGAAAAAAATCATAAGTGTGTAAGAAACTAGACTAAGTCAAAGGACTGAAAGAGAAAACAAAAGGACCTATTTGTGCATAAAAGACAAGGAGGAAGTAGTATAAAGTCAATACAAAATGGAAACATACTTTTTAAAGCTTCTAATAGTAGAAGAAAATATCATATCATGTTTTATAAGTAGATTTTAAGGCAAAGATACAGTAAAAATATTTAAACAAAATTAAGAGTAAACAATATTTAGAAAATTAATTAAGTATTAATTAAAGATTAAATATTTCAAAATAATTCAACTAAGAAAATGTTTTCATGATAGTAAAGAATTATTAAGAATAAAACATAGAAAAGGAGGAGCGACTGGGGAGATATCTCTGTGGCATGAGCACCTACCTGGCAAGTGTAAGGTGAGTTTGAACCACAGTCCTGCCAAAAAAAAAAAAAAAAAAGAAGAAAAACAAAACATAAATAGTGGAATGGCAAATATATGACCAGCACTACTAACAGTTTGGGAATAGGATATCGTACAACATTCTAGTATGTTGCGGACATAAACAGGGTCCATGATGCTTACTGGTAGCGACTTGCCACTTGTGGGACTGAGCGACTGCTATTTCCTTGACATCCACCCTATAGATCTAGACAAAATCATGATCCATAGAGTGCAAGAGAAGTCCATTTGTGGAATGTATGATGGAAATATTTTGCTACTGTATGCAAAACAATAATTGTAAGACTGCTAATGTATACTCTTTTTCTCATGTGTTTAATTGTTTGCCCTATTTGGTTGGTTCTTTCCATTCCCTTTATCGGATTGTGGTCATTTTGATCCTTCTCTAGAATACCTTTTAGTAGTCTGTGTAGGATTGAGTTTGTCATCATGATATTCTTCGGTTTTTCTTTGTCATGGAAGTATTCCACTCCTCTATTAAACTTGAAAGAGAGTTTTGCAGAGTATATCAGTCTGGGTTGGACTTTGTTTTCTTGCAAGACTTGAAGTACATTGCTCCATTCTCTTCTTGACTTGATGGTTTTTGAAGATAAATCTACTATTATTCTGATGGGTTTTTCTTTAATATGATTTGTTTGTTTTCTCTGGTGGCTTTAGGTATACTGCTCCTGTTAATGATTTTCTGGGATGTTGATTATTATGTCTTGGTGTGGTTTTAATTGGGTTGAAGTTTTTTTATAGTTCTTCTAAAAATCCTTAATGTCAGATCTTTCTCCGTATTTGGGAAATTTTCTGCTATTACTTCTGTCCATATTCTTTTTTATACCATTTGTGTTGATTCCTTCTTTCTCATTGATGCCCATTAGTCTGATGTTGTTCATCTTTGCTTCATCTTGCAGATGTTGAATTATTACTTCCTGCATCTTAGTGGTTTTTAACAGATATTTTCTTATGTCTTCACTAGTTGCAATGATTTCTTCAAGGTCCTAAAGTCTATTTTCACCTTCATTCAGTTTTGCTAGCTTGTGATTAAGGTTTCCTGTATAATACTTTGAATATGCTTCATGCATTCAGTTTCTTTCCTATATTGCTCATTCATGCTTCTATCAGTTTTCTAGTCTCCTCTGTTTTTTATCGGTGTCTTCTTTAGGAGCATTTAGTACTTCTTTCATAATAGTCATGTCTTTACTTTTTACTTCAGAAATTATTTCTGGTCTGATTTCCTCTCTACCTCTCTGCAGGTTTTTTTTTTTTTTTTTTTTTTTTTTACCTCAGAAGCTATTATGTCAGAGTTTTGCAGTGTGTGATTTCCAATTTATTCTATGCTATAGTCTCCAGTGTTTGTTCTGGGTGTGTTCAGAGCCTGAGAGTGCATTTTCTTCTTTCTCTTTGTCTTTTTTTTTTTTTTTTTTTTTTTTTTTTTTTTTTTTTTTTTTTTTTTTTTTTTCTGGAACTGGGGATTGAACTCAGGCCCTTGCACTTGCCAGGCAAGCACTTATTCTACTGAGCTATCTCCCCATCCCTGTCTTTGTTATTTTGTATACATCTCTCTTCTGACTTTTGGGGTTCTGCTTTGGTGGGCCTCAGGTCATTTCACTCACATGCCATGCCTGGACTTTGGGTCAAATGAAGACCAATGGGCCCCAGGTTTTCTCACTTACATGCTGGGCCTGGGCTCTGGGTTGAATATTCAGTATTTGTTATTTATTGGCTTTTTACGTACACATCCTAACTCTGGTGAGATGATATCTCATTTTGATTTTGATTTATGTTCCACTGATACTTGGTGAAGTTGCACATCTATTTTCAAATATTTTAAGCTATTAACGTGTCTTGAGAAATGCCTATTTACATCTTTACATTGTTTCTTTGTGTGTGTGTGTGTGTTTAATTCATTCCAACATTGATAGAATTGGAGACCACTTTTTTTGAGTGAAAGAGACAGAAAGACAGATACCGCATATTTTTGAGAAATAGTAAATCAGGATTACAGAAATATAAAATAAGATAGGGGTCCCTAGACAAGGGGAGGGACAGGAGGAAGGGCGGGCAGAATAAAACTAAAAGGAAAATGTACTATAGTGGGTGCTAGGAAGTGGGAAAATATCAGAACTGGAAGACAATTGAACAGAGATGTTCAGGGCATGGAGTATGAAAATACCATCATAAATGGGGTTAATATTTATAGTTAATCTTCATTAATGATTATAAATTAATATTAAAGTAATATAAGAGGAAGAAATTCACATAGTTTTTTTTTCTTCACACACTAACTTTATGTAGTTGTCATACTTAAGCACTGGTGTTTTCTCCTTGGTAATGTTTTTGAAAGAGTTGGATTTCTGCTTGCTAAAGAGATAGCATGATATTGATCACAGTTTGTGGAGCTTCTTTTAGTTTTTGAATCATACAAGACATGTACACCAATCGTTTGAAAGTATTCTCCTTTTTGTATATTTTATAGTTTAAGCATGGTCAACTTTTATTTCATGTTAAGCCCATTTGAGGGGGTTATATAGTTGTAATGATGTAAAAAGTCTTCCTCTTTTTTGTTGTTTTACATGACTATTCATACAGAAAATGAAAAAATCACTTGTAGTTTTGTAAAAAATAAAATTTTATAACCAAATTATAAAACAAAGACAGTAGCTAATATATATGTGCATTAGAACCTTAAAATAATGACTCCATTGTTCCTAAGGATATCAGCCATAGTTACAGTTAGCAGACAGATTCTGTCTTAGAAAGAAGAAACAAACGTATACAAGTAAAAAACTCTCTTATAAGCTAAGGACAATGGAAACTTTTTCACACATTTCTATAGCATTCTTTCCATATATTGATTTTTCCCTCAAATTCTCCAACATCTATTATTTTGTATTCATTGAAAATTTTTAGTTAAACACAACATTTCTATGACATCAGCTCTAATTATTTTTTTTACATTACCTGTCTTTAGACTGATTTGAATTACATTGGCCAGCTGTCTTTCATGTCTTTCATGTAGTTTCATATACATAATGAAGAATTTTTCGGTCTTTCTTTCTTTGTTTCTTTTTCCTTCCTTCCTTCCTTTCATTTTTGCAATTTCTTAAGGTCTTATTAATTCTAAGTATATTTTTGAAATAGCATAATTTCGAAAAATTCCAATGGACCTTTCCTGAATGAAAGCTATTGGTCCTACTGGGAAGACCTGTCATCTCTGTGATAGTAAGTCCTTTGAATTTTGATAATGTATTCTGTTCCATTGTTTCCTTCACTTTTTAATAACATATTGCTCAAATACATGGAAATTTGTGTCCATTTTCATACTATCCTTATTGATAATAATGTATTTCAAATTGAATTTCATTAGCAGTATAATGAAAATGATTATTGTCTTATGTTGCTTATAATGTTGCTGTTTGCTTCTTAGTTGTACTAATTTTGTTAGAAATTTCTGTATATAGTCCCCATATATTCTGCATGTAATTTTTCATAAACACTTCATATATCATCTCTCTGTATATATTCTAAATATAATCAATGTGCACATAATATTTTATTGATAAATACAATTATTTTATCTGGTTGTTGTTAAAAACAATTACTGGTTCTGAGATTGTTATTTGGTACTACAATGTTGCACAGAATCTGATGGTGGCATCTTTATCACTCCTTATTTTGAGTGACTGGAATTCATTATTAGGTGTGATTTTCCCATATAATTGTAAAGATGCTTTTAACATTGGAGGAAAAATCCTAGCACTTTTGATTCACCAATATATTTTATCAAAATTAATATATCATTAATTTAATTATTTTACAGGAATATTAGCATTTAAATAAGCTGTATGGCCAAATAATCATTGAAATTTTCAAGTTGTCTATGAGATTAATGTAACGTGAGTATTTTGACTAACATATCAATGTATTGTCTCATTTTAAAAACACTGCTAATTAAGAATTTTTGCTACTTTATTGAGGATAACTCTACTTCTTTACCTATGGATTAAAATTAATTTAATACCAATTGTATAATTAGAAGTCTTTTAAATCAAAGTTTTAAAAATATAATCATTTTCCTGTATTTATAATATTCGATAATAAAATTGTTCCTTAATAGGAATTATTTACTCTTCTTGAGGATTTTTTTTAACTTAACTTTTAGACGTAAAGCTAAGGAAAGTGTTAAGACAACCAAAATAATGGTGCAACAATTACAATAGAAATTATAACTAACTTGAAGTGTTATGACTCTGCACTCATAATAATGTATTCCTATGGAGTACATTATAAATGTATTCATTTAGAAATTCATATTAATAAATTTGTAGTTGCATTTTGCTGAGCAAGAAAGATGTTTTAATTGAAGCATTCTGCTATATTTCCTCAAGCATGAAATAATTCCATCACAACCACTCAAATAGTGAGATTACATACATACACCACCATACCTATTTTAATAACCTATGAAATAGTCTAGGACTTCTAAAAGAAACTTTCAAAGTTGGACTTAAGTGCATCAGAGTGTCTGAAACTATCAACAAATGAAGGTGGCAATATTATTTTCATTGAAACTGCCAGTTTTCATTGCTATAGAATATGCAATTTGATAAATAAATATTGGTATGTTAATGATACTTCTGTTCCTATTTAAAAAAGAAACAGCTTTTCTGATACTGTATTGGTGCTGGCTTATTATATCCTCAGGCTTTTGTTTCTTTAGCAAAAAAATAAAAGTTATGAAAAGATTGTTATTTTTAAACCTTCTTCATATTGCAGATAAAGGTGAGAGGCTTCATTGTACTATCAAGTCAAATTTATTTTCTATATGTGCAAATGAGGTGTGGCTATTGTAGTCTTTTCCACTGCATAACCAATATGTGTTCACTTTTATCACAAGCAAACAGATCTAAAGAAAATTCTCCATATATTAGATGTCTATGAACCACCAATCACATCTTGTTAACATAATGTAAAATATTTAGTGTTTTAGTCAGAAGCGACACTATTTTAATAGCATTGCAAGGGAGTCCAGACATTTTGGTTTCTCTGTAATAGGACAATGTAAAAGAGGTTGATGAGTTACCACTCTATCTGGGAAATTGAGTGAAAAGCAGTTCACAGATGTACTCCCCTCCATAAAGTCAGAGAAAGCAGAAGAGTTCAAACATAACCTCATTAAATAAGACAGCAGCTCTAAGTGGCATACAAAGCTATTAAACAAACTAGATTGGCTCATAATAATAAGAAACATATTTCACATCTGTTATGTAGTGCAGAGCTTTTAACAAGTAATAGGCATAATGTGTTGGAAAATAGTTGCTATTCCCCATCAGTATATCATTGTCAGTGGTGGTGCTGTCTCAAAAGAAGCACTTATCTCATACACTTTATTGCTTGATAGCTTGCTGATTGCTTTTACAAAGCAATAAATTGATGGCCTGATTTAGCACTGACATTAGGTTATGTTCATTTCCAGTGATTGATGCTTTGAATTAGGACTCTTGTATTCTTCCTTGCTTTGGAATATGAATTTCTAAGTAGGCCTGCCAATGTCACAAATAAAGCAGCTCAACTGGTGGCAAGTGAGTTATATTTATTCACTTAAATGATTGCAGGCTTTTCCCTTTAATAAAATTTTCATAATTCATGTTTTAATATTTATATTTTCAATTAAATTATCAAAATTTTTAAAACTTGAAAAATAAGATTCTTTTGACACTGAGATTTTGTAAGAATATTCAAGAAAATGTACAAAATCAGAGTATATAAACTATTAAAATCAATTAGATAAATGGAATAATTAGAATTTCATTTTCAAAAATATCTGATATTTTCCATTAGAAAGAGGAATTATTTGACTTTATAGCTTTAAAACAGTAAGAAACTGGAAAGATAAATATAAGGTAATAACAAGGGATGTTGTTTCTCTGTTTTATATTGGTGGCACTCTATCAGAAAATTCAATACGGCAGTCTTTATTGCAAATGTCTATTAACAACATTCTCATAGAAATAAATTCAGTGCTGAGACTTTAACAATGTGAAAATCTCAGAGAGTGAGTGTATTTTCATTCATTCTACTACATCAAAGGACAAGCAACGTGATGTATAAGTTAAACAATCCTTGGAATCAGTGTTTCTCAGCTGGGCATGATTTTACCCCCCAGAGATCACTTGGTAATGCATAGAGACATTTTTATTGTCAAAACTGAAGTGCTGGAGTTAGTGATTGCTAAACTAAACCCACGTGTGTAAATACTGCATTATCTCCCGAGTATAAGAACCTGTAAGGTGAATAAAACCTTAAAGGTGTAATAGAATTAGTAAAATGAAAACAAACGTAATATAAGGAATAAACAATGATGCGGAAAAGAAGAAAATAAATTTAAAAAGGGGCAGCTGGGCGTGGTGGTGCACGCTTATAATCCCAGCACTCGGGAAGCTGAGGCAGGAGGATCGGTGTGAGTTCGAGACCAGCCTGGGCTACAAAAGTGAGCTCAAGGCCAGCCTGAACTGCATAGCGAGACCCTGTCTCAAAAAAAAAAAAAAAAAAAAAAAAGGGGGGGCAAAATCATGCAAGTACAGCATAGCTGAGATAAATAAATTACCAATTTCCATAAATATTTTGCAAATAGTAGTTAATATTTAAATTTTTTCTCTTTGACTAACTCTTTAGGCTAATATCTGTAATCTGAGCAACTAAACAAAACAATAATGTGTAATACAAAGACCATAGCTGTATACCTCTCATCTTGTTCTTCTAAATGTGTACCATTTCTAATGTCTTATCAATACTTATCATGTTATCTTTAAAATCAGTTAAAATATAGGGAAAAAGAGTCAATAAAATTATTAAAGTCTGTTGAAAACGTGATTTAATAACCTATATGTTGATCTGAGCAACAGATTTGATAATAAAATATATAATATATCAAACATTATTAACTTGCTATTGTTTTGAAAATATATACTATATGTATTATTTTATGTTGCTGTTTCTACCTTTGATTTTGTTGTTTGTTTTTGTTTTTACTCTTTAAAATAAAATAAAGTGAATAAAATAAAGAATTTTAAAAGTCAATAATACTAATTTGAGAAAGCCTAATTTACTCACTTTATATATAATACACTTGCCTCCTTCAATCTTCATCTCCTGTAAAGATAAAATATCTTAAGAAGACACATATATGTTCTTCATTTAACTGTTTCTTGTACCACAGTACCCCAACCCTCTCCTCTGTCTTTTTTCATGAATACTGTGACCTCTGAACATGGTGATATAACCAGTAGGTGGGAGAGTCAATAAAGTGTATGGTCATGCTAAATCTAGCAAACTGTTTACTAGAAAATAAAATGGAATCAGGTGAGTAAAAAAAATGTGGTGTATCATGAGAGTTAATAAAGTCCTGTGCATAAAACACTGTTGGCATGGCGATTACAGTTAACCTATGTGGTGATACTTTAGCAAAATTTTATTTTATTTTTTTAATTTAATATTTTTATTGTTTAAATTTAACAATGGTTATATTACATATTTTCATAATCAGATCAGTTTGGATTAATACATATAGGTATATAACATTGATCAAACAATTAAACATTAACCCTTTTAAATCAGCATTACTTTTTTTTTTCTTTTCCCCCTTTTTTTTTTTTTGAAAGTTGACATATTGCATATTGTCC
>PVJA010024326.1:0-31917 GCA_004027025.1 Myocastor coypus
TTTCTTTCTTTCTTTCTTTCTTTCTTTCTTTCTTTCCTACTGGGCATAAAACTCAGTACCTTGCTTTTGCCAGGGTGGTTGTTATAGGGTCTCACTATGCAGTTTGTGGCCATACTGATTTTCCTGTTTTTCAGCCTCTCCAGTGCTGGGATTACAGGCTGGCTCAGCATGCCTGGGGGCCGGGCCTGTGTAGGAGGTAGTGCTGGAGATCGAATCACAGTCCCTGAGCTTGCCTAAGCTTGCCTAAACTTGCCTAAACTTGCTTAAGCTTGCCTAAGCAGGCACTTTAGGATGCTAAGCTATCTCACTGGTCCCTAGAAGTACTTCCTACACAACTGTGAATGTTGTTTTTTCTTTTGTAAATGTATAACTCATAAAACGTGCTTAGTGTTAACTTAGTATTTTTATGTGAAATGTTTTGGAATTACTAAAAATTAATTTTTCGTACTTGTTGATATTCTTGGAGTCAGATTTAAAATTCCTATGTTAGAATGCATTATTGTTATTGTTATTATTATTAACTTTTTTTAAACCATATCTTCGTGCTTTTATTTGATTTTATAAGTATATGCTCACAGCACATGATTGTATTCTGTGTGGGCAGTGGTACATGAACATAACATATCTTCATTCTTTTCATGTGTCCTTCCCTCCCTTGCCTTCTGCTGCATCTTTATATTTTTTTAAAGATAGGATCAAATAGCCCCCCCCCCCTTTTAAAATTACTTTTAATGAGAAATAAGAAGACAGTTTCAAAACATATTAGTAGGACAGCCACAATAATTGATATAGTGCATACTGTTGTCTTTGTAGTAGCTGTTCAGAGTACAAGATGCAGACATGATAACTTTTCTAAACAATATTGGTACAAATATTTCTTCTTATTGAACTAAGAGAAAGTAGTTGTATATGTAGAGTAATATTCTATAATAGTAGTGGGTTATTGGCAGAACTGGCAACGTTGGAAGCTGTTGATTTGAGCCTTTTACAGCTCAGCATACTAATATGGCTTTACTTTTTATGCCTTGTGGTTAAACTTTTGTCTCGGGTTGTTAAGGGCAAGTTAAAGCAAGACCTGTATAGCAAAAACATGTAACTTTTGTATCTCCCAAGGTCATTCAAATGCTCTTAGGATTTACTTTGGAACCATGTACAGTGCTTTGTAGAACTGTTGTCAGTGTCAGCCATCTAGATGAGTCACAGCCATTGCTTGACCAGTTTGCTCTCTGTGAAAGCCTGGAGAATGTTTTCTCTTTAGGTGACTCTCCTTAGGCACACTATGCATCATTGATCCTTTTCTCTGTGGCCCCATAATCTCCTTCAACTGAAAATTTAGGACACCACTGAGTTATAGGATGTTACAGTACAGGTTCTCTTATGTCCTTAGTCCTCATTGACTTTGAAGGGCTAGGACCAAAATATTGGCTATCCTTGTAGCCCTTCTTTTTCTCTAATTTTTGGTCTGCAAACTTAGGCTCTTAACCCTCCAGAAGAGAAGCTTAGCGATACTATTACTCTGCAGCATAGGTACTTGAGCTCATCATCACTGTCTTTCTAAATATTAAATGCCTTAGACTTAACATGGAACCAGTATTTTCTATTGGTCATTGATATTCTAATAAATCCCTGATTTATTAGATTAGAAGAACTGTTACACATTTTTACACAGAAATTTATTTATTTATTTATTTATTTTTGTCTTTTTGAGACAGGGTCTCTCTGTGCAGTTCAGGCTGGCCTTGAGCTCACTTTTGTAGCCCAGGCTGGCCTCGAATTTGCACCAATCCTCCTGCCTCAGCCTCCCGAGTGCTGGGATTACAGGCATGTGCCACCACGCCCAGCTTACACAGAAATTTAGAAATCTAAGCATATATAAAATTGTATCAGGTCTATCCTATGGCATTTTTCCTTGTCTTGTTTTCTCTTTAATTACCCTTTTCTGTTTTCTTTTAAAACAAACATTTACTTGAGAGAGAGTACAGCAATCACTGAAATTACATTAAACACAGCACACATCTAAAAGACCAGAATGACAAGTACTCCAAGCATGATTTTAGTCTTACATGTTGCTACTCTGTCAAAAACCTGTTGGAGATTCTTAGGACCGTTGTCTAATTCATCCTGTGTACATAAGTGTGTGGTTTTTCCCCCTGCCAAGCTTCCTAAATTTCCTAAATTTTTTCTGCTTGCAGTGTCTTTGTTGTTTAATTCTTAAATTCTTGATTTCCATTCAGTTGTGTTATGCTTTTCCCTTTTTATTTCTTTTGTGTTCTTACACTAGGGAGACTATATAATATTTACACATGTAGGTTTGGTTTATTTCACTTATGAGTATATCTTCAAGATATATCCATTATATATGAAGTCTTCTAGTTTATCCTTTATAGCTGAATAATATTCCGTTGTATAAAGATGCCTAAACTTTTTAAATTATTCTTCAGATGATGGACATTTTGATTGTTTCCATGACATACTATTTACTCTCTTTTTTTTCAGTTGAGTGAATACTATGAAGAATAGTATAGTACTTAGGATACTGACTTTAGTTATTGAGTGAAGTTAACAATGAAATTAAGATGGATTTATAACAGTAGAACACAGGAGATATGTATCTATTTTATAAATTATCCAAAGTAATGAATATAGACTTAGGAGGAATCATTGGGACAGAAATGCTATGCTTATTTTCTGTTGTATTCAGGAAGTGTACACCTTCAAAGTTTGTGTTTTCCTTTTCAAGGTGAACTCCAGCAGAATTCTGTTACTCTTCACTAGCCTTGGGGTAAAGAATACAGGTGCTGAATGGATGATATGGAATTTGCTAGTCACAATTCAACACACATCTTTTTACTAGTTGATAATTAACATCCCACAATTACAAAGGTTGTATTATACTTTTGGGAGGCATTTGTGATATGTTCCTTTAGGAATCGTGAGAACTTTTTCTTTTTGTTGTCCATTATGAATATAATTTGCTAAATTAGGAATATTAATTCATTTTTGCCTAATCTTTGTGAAAAATTCCTTGCATATGTAGGTATGTGCTTAAAAATACCTTATAATATGAAAATGTTAAAATGTTAGGAATAATTAATTAACTTTCAAGATACTGATGATTTTAGGGCCTTTATGCTGGGCTGTATCCCTAGCCTTTCTGGTACGTTTTGCTACAGAATCGCTAAGTTGTTAAGTTGCTCAGGATGAGCTTAAGTGTGTGTGATCCTCCTGCCTCCACCTTCCAGAGTGCTGATATTACAGGTGCAAAACCACCACGCCTAGTTATCAACACTGCTTTCCTAAGAGCTGCAGGGTCTGGAGGGGTACAGAACTTTGGGGCAACCCTTATCTAGCAAAAGCTGAGTTTCTGTTGTAATTCTGAGTAGCATTTCAGGACCAATTATGTAAACTCTGGTAAACCTGGGCACAGTACAAGAAAGCCACTGCACTGAATCCAAGAGAAGACCTGAAAGGAAAAGATTTAATAGACCAGAACTTGTTTAGAAAAGGAAAAGGCCAAGAGGGAACTTAATAAGGGCTTTCAAGGCTATTATGCAATGACAGTGACTTCCATTCCCCGCCCTTCAGAGGAAAAACAAGCATGGAGCAGAGACAGGGCAGACATGTATCCCTCAATAAAAGTGTTTGTTGGTGGGTCTGAAGAGGCTTTATAAAAGAAAATCTTGGAACCTCTCTCCCTAGAACCTTTTTACTCTCCATAGGACTTAGCAAAAATTTCCAATCCTGCGTTCTTGGCAGCAAGAACATGACAGCCCTGTCCAAGTACATGGGTGACAGTGGCATTTTAGGATATATGCAGGGTAGCTTACACAAACACTGCAGGGCCCATAACCAAAAAGGTTGGAATACTAAAGTTATATACAGACATTAAAAAAAAAAGTTATATACAGACATATCCCTGAGCAGGCTGAAATGTACAGACCATGTCAAGGTTCTAAAACTTGTCCAGTCAAAGACAGTCATTCAGGCCAGCCAGATAGCTCAACAGACTGAAGTGTCTGCTTAGGCAGAGCGCAGTGGCCCAGGTTCAATCCCCAGCATGCCATGCCAGCCCCACTCCTGGGGCCCGCTGAGATAGCAATGGAGACTGAGTGTGCTGGTCTGCGCCTGTAATCCCAGCACTTGGGAGGCTGTAAACAAAGTCTGATATACATAGTGAGACCCTGTAAAAACTCAGCTTATGCTAGATAAGGGTTGCCCCAAAGTTCTGTACCCCTCCAGACCCTGCAGCTCTTAGGAAAGCAGCGTTGCCTTCTCTTGTTTACCATCTGCCCAGCTAGTGTCTAGGGTATTGAGAAGTCTTTCCTAGATAGTAGAAACCCTTTAAATGACATGATGAGAATCACAAAATTCCAAAGGCCAGAGTCAGGAATAATAGGAGTGATACCTATAGACCAGACCACAGAGTGTAGAGATGTGCAGCTCTTGTCTTT
The DNA here is from genome assembly GCA_004027025.1 of Myocastor coypus. NCBI lineage: Eukaryota > Metazoa > Chordata > Mammalia > Rodentia > Myocastoridae > Myocastor > Myocastor coypus. The sequence goes on from PVJA010024326.1 coordinate 4,452, forward strand.
GAGTGTTGGGCCAGGGCAGTTCTGAGTGTGTCCTCCCAACTTGTGGGTTGTAGCAACTTCCTTACTTACACCACATCCCTAATATTTGCCTATTACTGTAGATTTTTCTAAAAGAGATTAAGCAATCAGTTAAGAAACAATATGTTTAGAGTCTTAGATTTAAAAAATTTGTTTTAGAAATTTAACTCTCCTTTTTTTTTTCTCCTTATATTTTATAATTGTTTCACTCACACCTAAGTTGAAGGCAGTTAAAAAAAAAGGAAAGCTAAAGAGAAACCAAAGCCAGGATTTTCCTGGTCAAGTCTTTTGCAAGGCTTTCAATTTTAGCTTTCATAGAATCAGTGGTTCTCTTTTTGGAGTCATATTTTATTGGGTTAAGTGCTGTGTAACAAGTACAAGTGACATGAACAGATTTAGGAGCATAGGCAGCTACTTCATCATTAGCATACAGCCCAGCTGGTGAGACTGGAAGCTTGCAGGGCCACCAGCTGTGAAAGCTGAGCCTGCTGTGGCACCCAGGGGTAGCTGAAGGGAGGAATGAAACCTTTGTTCATTTGTGAGGCAGATGGTTAAGTGAAGTCTGGGTGGAACAGCTTCTACCCTACCTGTGCATTCCTCACTCTGATGGCTCTGAGCTTACATGCTGCAACAGTAACATTTCTTGGCAGTGTCACAAAATTACCAAGAAAGTTGTTAAAGAATCTGTAGTTACTCACAATGTAGAAAGAATATGGATACTGCATGGGGTGCTTTTAGGAGGAATTGGGCACTTAGGACTGAAGGCAAGAATGATGCCTATAATCTTTTTGGAGATAAAATATATATGTGCATATCTCAGGCCAGAAAGTTAGATTGGGGCCAGAGAGAGAAAATTTGTAACTAAGAATATTAGGAAACCACTTAGGGTTTTAAGGAGAATTATGAAGTGATCCAGGCTCAGCTTCTAATATATGATGTGGTACCAAACAGACCAAGAGGCTGTGGCTAGCCATAAGAAAGGGAGCGAACAAGTGAATTGCTTACTGACCAGAGGGAGAACAGTGGAAGCCTAGGAATAGAGGACAAAAGTTTTGCATTTGTATAGCTGAGTTTGGTGGTACTAGTCTTTATTAGAAATCAGAGGGAAGAGCAAGCCTAGGAAGATGACACATTTCATTTTGGACATGGCTATGTGATGCTTTTGAACTTCATTGTGAATGGTGTAATTGGAAATATGGACCGATGCTTGGGGCGAAATTTGGACTAGGCTAGATTTAGGCATTTTCTACATAAAAATACAATGAAAGGGCCAAGGATATAGATCACAAGCATAGCACCTGCATGGCACGTGCAAGGTCCTGAGTTTGATTCTCAGTACCTTTCACCCCAAATGCAATTAAAGTAGGCAAGTGGGTAAGGGTCACACATAGAGCAAGGTTTAAGGAAAATTTATTTTAGAAATTTAGATGAGTAACAAAAGGAAGAGGTAAGAGAAAAACTGAATGAGAGAATGCATGAAAACCTAGAGGAGTAGGACTCAAGACACATGCAGTGTGAAAGGGCACTGGCGCCTAGTGTTAAAAGGCAGTGGGACAGTGCAGGGGATTAGTGTCAGTGGTACTTTCCCAGTATGTCGCTTCCTTCAGAATGAGACACATTCTGGGTGGAAAAGAATTTAATACAAGGGAGGGACCTTAAGGTCTTAGCCAGAGGAAGAAACCTCGGAAGAAGTAGACTGAAGTGTGTGAAAAAAACAAAAATAGTAGTACTCAGGTCCTTAAGGATGAATGTAATTTTTTCCTCACCTTTCTTCATGAATCGGTTGTTATTCTAGGGTCACAAAGAACTTCATGCTACTCCCAAAAAGTTTTGAAGATTCCTCAAATCAAGAGTGTGACTTGTGCATTTCAGAGAATTATGTACCTTGATTTTGGTTTATTGTAGATGACTAATACTTAGCATATCTTTTGGTGAAATCTTTGGAAGAGCCTCAACCAGCATTGTAATACTTTTGCTCCTTAGAATTAAGTGTAGCCTGGTTGTCCATTACTGCACTGTCTGGAAAGAGGATGCCACAGTGGAGATTCTCAGAGTTTTATTCTGGAGTGTGTAATGCCTAAGTTGTTTCATCCTATTCTCTCTCTCTTTATGTATAAATATATATAAATACAACGTGTGTGTGTTATTATATGCTTGTGTGTGTGTGTTTTGACAATGCTTGAGTAGTGAATTATATTTACCATATTAAACCAAGTATAATGGGAAAACTATAAATATAAAATCTCCACATTTGTATGTATGTGTATATATCTTGCTTTCACATGATATTTGCATTTTCTATGTGTGCTGTTCATGTGCTTTTGCTTTCATAAGGAATATTGAACTTTAGCCTTTGTTTTTATACATTTGTCTTTTCCACTCTGCTGGTAATAACAAATATAAACTACCAGTCAGTATTTTTGAAGCTGGCCTCGAGCTTACGTGCATAGTGCTCCATTTGGAAGTGGAAGAGGGAAGGAAGACAGAGGTTCAACTTTGCAAGGGGAGAAGAATGCTTATACTCTATAGGTGATGCTTGTGAGGCCCTGTGCTGGTAGCTGTGCTTAGGGTGAGAAGCTATGCACTATAGAAGGTAAATCCTCATGGGAAAGAAAATCTTGGACTCCTTGCCAAATTGTGTAATTAAGTCTGATCATATCTTTATTACATGAGAGTTGGTGGTAAATGTAATTGAAAGGAAAAAAACTTTTTGAAAGACTTCAACAGTGTAACTTGTGTTCTGAGTTTGGGATTTTTGCCTGAAATGCTATTTATTTATTTATTTTTGGTGCATTTGTGTTATAGCATTTGGCACATTATATTTTTGTGATATGTTAGCTGTGAAGATGTGTAAAGTTAGATTCCTAGAAATCATGTTATATGAGCCCTTGGTTACACTGCATGGGTTATGTTTTGAGTTCCTTATCGTAGAATCCTGTTACAGTGGCTATTCTTAGCATTTATGGAACACCTGATTTACGCTGCTAGAAGATGATTTGTTTTCTTTACAAGTCTACAGTTTAAAGACTGCAGAGTCTCTACAGCTTTCCTAATGAGTGTCAGTGTGCTTAGAATATGTCCTCATTGCCCTCTTGAAATAGACGTTTAAAAAGTTAGCTAGTTTTATCTTTTCTTTAGTCTGCTAGTCTCTATTTTATTTTCCTTTATTGCAGCTTTCTGAAATAGAAATGAAGAGGTGGGTTCTTTTTTAGAAACAGGCAAATAAACCATGCTGAGGGATCCACTCTGATTTACTTGTTAGATTCTATCATAAAAAGGACCCCCAAGACTCTTAACTCTATATGTATCCAAAAAGAATTTTGATCTTCTCTTTGGTTCATTCTGATGTGGTATCATCTCCAAAGGCTGTTTCTTTGCCTTCAGTTTTGACATTTGTGATTTAGCGTCTGAGATGATGAAAGGGTAGTGAAAAGAGCATTGAAAGAAAAGGCAGGAAGGGAAGGCATTATCTCATGGATTTAGTCACAAGGAAATCATTCAGACAGAAAAAAACCATCAGAAGTGGGTCAGATCCCAGGAAACTGAATTGAGTAAGTGGCACCATATTACACAGCCCTTTTTTACATGATTGTTGTTACTGTGGCAACTAAAAGAATGAGTATATTCATGCTGAGGTCAAATGTATGTCTTTGCTGACTCTAACTATAATTAGCAGAATTTGTTCAATTCAAATCTGAGAATGCCTTTAGAGAAGAGGTTTGGTGTGTGTGTATGTGTGTGTGTGTGTGTGTGTGTGTGTGGACACTGTACATGTGTTTGAGAATGAACATGTACTTATGAATGTATATGTGAGACTTCCTATTTAAAATAGAGAAACACAATCAAGTGCATTTATTTCCAGAAGGTCCATTTGGGAGATCTGTCATCTTTCAGGAAATTGAATGATTATTCTCTTCTAAGGATTGTATGTGTATATATATATATATGTTTGTGTGTGTGTGGCTCTTCATGCACATTTGTATATATGTATTTTATGAATGTTGCATGTCTATTTGTGTATGTGTTCATCTTTATTGTGTAGATATGTGCACATGTGTGTACTGTGAGCATGCACATGTGAATGTGTGTTGTGTTTATGTATTGCTATATGTGTATGTATCTGCTTGTGTGGGGGTAGAAATATGTGTTTATGTATCTTATGTATTAATATATGAACTGTGTACATGTGTGAAAATGCATTTATACATATGTATACATTTTGCCTGTTATGGTTTTTTTTTTGTTGAAAGCAAGCATTAATTTTTAATTATCTGTCCAATCTTGCATAACTATATGTGTCAATCTGAGCAACAGATTTGGCAATAAAAATAGACAATATAACAACCATTGCTAGTTCTCTATTCTTGTTTTGAAAATCTACAACATAAAAAAAGGAAAATCTATAATGTACGTGCGGTTGTATGTTACCCTGTTTCTGCCTTTGTTTTTGGTATTTATTTTTTCTTTTTTTCAAGTTTCAATTTTTTGTTTAAATTTAACAATGGTTATATTTGTTTAAATTTAACAATGGTTATATTGTTATGTTTTTATGTATATGTGGGAATGTATATGTGTACATGTACATGTGTGAGAATATATTTATGTTTATATGAGCTTGTGCATATAACGTGCATATATATGTGTATGTATTTTCTGTGTTGCATGTGTTGTATGTATTCATGTATGTATGTGTGTGTGCATATGCCAGTGCACAGTGGTTTGTGAAATCCTCCCAGGGAGGCATAGATTACTAGATAGTCTACCTGTTGCTCTCTTGCTCTCCTTTCAGGGAGGGTAGGAACTGTAAGTGTTCTAGCCATTAGTTAAATATGCTCGAAGTTATATAAAATAATATTATCTAGGTACAACATAGGCATTAAATATATTTTATTTATTTATTTATTTATGTATTTATTTTTGGTCTTTTTTGGGACAGGGTTTTGCTATGCAGTTCAGGCTGGCCTTGAGCTCACTTTTGTAGCCCAGGCTCGTCTCGAACTCACATCAATCCTCCTGCCTCAGCCTCCCAAGTGCTGGGATTACAGGTGTGAGCCACCACGCCCGGCTATATTTTAAGTGGATACAAGTTTGTTAGGCATGTTGTATAAAATAATATTAATGCTCCTCTAAGTTTTTTCAATGATTTGCTAGATGCATAATTTAATATACTGTACAAAATGACAGTAGGTTAATTTTTTTTTTTTTTTTTTTTTTTTTTTTTTCCAGAACTGGGGATCAAACTCAGGACTTTGCACTTGCCAGACAGGCACTTGTACCCCTGAGCTCTCCCCAGCCCCAGTTGGTTAATGTTGTTATTTGCCAGAAGGTGCTATTAATCATTGGCATTTGTAATCACAGACAAGTGCTTCAGGCCCTGACCTATGCTAGTATCTCTGTTTCTTTCTCCCTTTTGAGGGTTATATCCAGGATGGTGACAGATGCTTTCAGATGCATTTTCTTTACATAAGAATTTGCAGCATTGAAGCCATTTAGAATCAGCAGGAGAGCCAACCACCTTTCCGTATTACCCATGTGAAAATCTACTATCTTGTTCCATTTTGGAAAAGGAGTAGTTACTAGTACAATCAGTTTCTGTTTTCATCTAGAGCTTTGCTTTATTAAAGTGGAGTTTTCATAGGAGTTTTAACACACCTAACCTATGAGATATCATAGCAACACACTCCCCTGCAGAGTATACTGTGTATGTCTTACTGATTGTGGGGCTGATGTCTTACTGATGCAGTTGGCTGCCACCACCCTGCAGCTTACTAGCATATTGTATTGCATAGCCCCAGCTTTGAGCAAGTTCTGAATATGGTTTGTACTGAGTGTATAGTCCTTTCACACTACTGTAAGGACAAAAATTTTGAATCATTATAAGTCAAGGACCACACAGGATATAACACAGGATAATATGGGTAGACTAGAATGAATATTATAGTATTAGTATAATGCAGTATGGTGCTACTGGCCTTTAATATTTCTTTAGTTTACTAAGAAAATCAGAACAGAGATAAGTTGAGAAGGTTGCTTATTTCTTTTAAGGTCATTTATTTTTTTCTTGGGGACCATTTGGTAGTTCTAGAATATTGGCAGTATTCTGTGGAGCTATCTGTGCATTTCCATGTAGAGGGAAATAAGAAACTGCATAAGCAGTTGCTTTATGCGTGGGCCATGCCAATTCTCAGTTGATTTTGGCTATTGTTAATGCTCTCATTCTCCATAGTACCTCTCTTTATTGGAAAAGAAAAGGCAAACTAACCATAAATTGTGTAAAGTCAGAGCCTTTTTTTTTTTTTTTTCTTAAATAAGGTTTTATTTACTTTCCTTTTTTCATCTGGCAGCTCTTTCCAGAAAACCCTAAAATTCATTGTCAGAAAGACTCCCTGTAACCTGAGATATGGGTGGTTTCTATGGGGCAGAAAACCCTAAGGAAGTCTCTGAGATGGGACCCAAGCTCTATGCTGCTATCCAGGTTTGTGAAGCTGGCTTTTCTGAGCCATTGGGAAAGGGGATTGCCCTTTGTCCTTATCCAGGTCTAAGGAGCTCATTTGTGGGGCATCAGGTGATTCAAGGATGACTAGCAAAGGCTGACCCTTGGAATGCTTCTTCTAAGCTCTTTTTGATTTCATCTTTTATGAAGAAAACTTTGCCTTTTCAAGCCATAACAATTGAAGTCAGAAAGTAATGTGTTCTTTTTGGAGCTACCTGCCTTAATGTGAACAGCAGTGAGTTCTTCTATTTTAGGAGGCCACAGGGCAATTTGTGAGTCCTCTACATTACAACCTGGTGGAAAGCTTTTTTCTTACCCAGAGATAGCTATTCTTTTAACATTTCTAAGTAAGGAAGAAAGACATAACTTTTTAAAAAATGTGTATTAATGGTATATATTAACAATTACACTGACAAACTCAAGAATCAGACTTGGGATATGGTTAATGTATTGATTGTAAGCACTTAGGGGGCTGGGAAATGCATATTCTTTGCCAAGATTTCTGAATGGCTCACATCCTCCATGAAATTCCGGGATTGTGACAGTTTAAGTTATAGGGTCCTGGATTTTGCTTACTCTTTTAGTTGTCATTATGCCATTGAGATTTCAGTGCAAGATTTGGAACTTCATGAAGGCAGGAAGTATAGATAGAGCAGTTGTAGGCAGCCAGAATATTCTTGCAGATTGTTGGATGACTGTAGGCTTTTACAGATAAAAGCCTTTGTCCCCATCCAGCTGTCTTGGTGGAGTACAGTGCTGCTCGCTTTTACATGGGTCTTGGGTTGGAGGAATCAGGAGAGAGTGTGACTGGGGCCCATTTGTGATTGCTCTGAAGCTTTTTACTTTAGTTGAAAGACTGGCATTGAAAATTTGGGTTTTGCCTCACAGATAAAACATATAGTGTAGTTTGTTTCCTTTATCCCTTTGAGATGGCATTGTGCATTTTAAGTATTAGCCTTGTTTTTATATTAACTCAGGAGTATCAATTTACTAGTCACTAGAGAAACTCAGCATAAAACTGAATATGTTGTGGTATGTTTCTCAAAGCCAATTCCTTGAAAAACTGTATATAGGCGAAGAGGTATATTGGAAAAAGTCTGCCTTCCATGTCACTGCGGAAGTATGTGATGTGTGTGTGTTTGTGCGTTGGTGTGAGGAAAGGATCACCTAGTTGCCAAGTACATTGTAGACTTTTTTCTCTTTAGCTGTTAGGGCTTTTAAAGCCATTAATTGCTGTTAGAATTCTGGCGGCTGTTTCCTGAATTTATCCAATTAGCATATTTTTTTGGCAGGCTCCTATTTATGGCCAATGGACAGTGGCTAAGTCACATGAACTGTTATTATTGTGTCTCTTTCTCTACAAGTAACTGCCAGAGAGCCTGATCACCCCCTTCCCTACCTAGCATTTCTACTTTGGGTTCCCTACCAGAGCGTTGTCCTGTATGACCTCTGTCCTTCTGTAGGAAAATGCACTTCAGTTCCAGCTGGCTCCTGAGAATGGACTGTGAAACTTTTGGAAGTCTGGGTGGGGTGTAGCTGTATTCAGAGCTACATCCACATGAGGGAGGGTCTCTCCTGGGCACCTTGTAGCAAGGGCCTTCCTGCTTTGTTAAACTAATGAGACCCAGGAAGTACAGGCCCAGGACTGAGCAGTGTACACAGTTGCAGGGAAGAGCTCTGCCTCCTGAATAAGCTGCCCGGGACTGTACCCTCTTTTTTTTTTGTAGCCTGGTCTCCCATTCCAACTTGCCAGTCAACAGATCTATTGAGTATCCAGCAAGGTTCTGGCTGACCTGTCTGGGATAAAGTTGGAGAAATTGCAGTGATATCCCAAGAATGTGTTAAATTACACTCATTTAGTTTATGAAAAGAAATGGGTTTTATGCATTTCTTAGCTGGTATAGTGTTATCGTTTTGGATCTTAACATTTTTCTTGGAGAAATTTTGGCCCTTAGATGTGCAGATGTTATCTTCTAACCATAAATGAATGGTTTTAAATATGAGGAACACAGATAATGGTGCACCCTGAACTGGAAATCTTTAGTATTGAACAGGGATGCCAAAACCCAATTCCCAAGTCACTGATGGATGGCATTCCAGTATTGCGACAGTGGTTTTTATATATTCAACTCACTCTGAATAGAAGATAGGGTTAATCATTTGCATTAGAAGAAAAATAATTGCATAGTTAGAAAATGTAAATGTTTGATTGTGAATACAGCTGCAACAGCCCACTTATCCCATGATTTTTAACTGGTCCATAAATCAATTTCAACTTGATTTACCATGTGCAGGAGAGTAGCACGCCTATTGTCATAGAGGGAGAGGTTAACATTTCTTCTTTTTGGTTCCACTTTGCTTGCTGTGCACAGGATACAGAGTGACAGATGAAGGCAGCTACAGCAAGCAAGGAAGGACACTTGTTAGGAAAAATGAGGCATAGCCATAGAAACAGTTTCTTTTAGTTTTTGTTGGCCATGACAATTTTGAGTGTAGAATCGAGTATCTGCCTTGGATGAGGAATCTCAAGGCTCTCAAGGGCCTGTACTAAGTACTGTTAATTAAATGACATTGAGCCAGTATTCTCTACTGTCTTAGTTACTTTTTACTCGTTGCTGGGACAGTTAGCAGACACTCAAGATGAAGGAAGGAAAGGTTTATTTAGCTCACAGTTTGTGGAGGTTTCAGTCTATATTCAGCTGGCTCAAGGCTGAGTGGAACAGAGCAGAGAGCATCCAGTTCATGGCGGCGGAACAGCAACAATATGGTGGCAGAAGTAGCCAACCAAACAGGGCAGCAGAGAGCAACAGCTCCAGTCTGTCTCTCTGTCTCTCTTTATATTACATTCAGGCTCTCTGCCTCAGCCCCCACCTTAGGCTACACCCATAATCCCAGAAGTACTTCAACCCATAATCCCATCAGTACTAAAACCCATAATCTCAGGGATCATGGATCAAGTCTCAAACTCTAGAAGTCCCTGCCCAGTGACTACATGAGGCTTTGGGGGGACAACTAGACATAAACCATAACATCTACCAAGGTGAGGGCTTTGAGTCACCTAGAAAAATGATCACAGTTGAGTGCAAATGGGAATCAAAACTGATGAAGAAAGCAGAGCTGCTGCTGTCTAATCTGGCCTGGAAATGTGTCCAAGATAGTAAAATGGGAAAAAACAAAAACAAAAAACTCATCTGTCCTGACATTATTTTTATTTAAAAAAAAGAAAGACTCTGTGTGCAATTCTCTATTTGCATAAGGTTAGAAAATACCTGGAAAGCTGCATAGTTTTTAAAATAGGGGTAGATGTGAGAATGGGGTGGGTAGGAAGGGGTGCTTATGTGTTACTTTTTATGCTATTTATTTTGCAAACCAAACAGTACAAGTTCCACATGGTATGGTAGCTTTGTTGGGCTGTGGTCATGAGTAGATCCTAATGTATCACTTCCTGGGATGATAGCAGTTTATTTCTGGGTCACAAATAAAATATGGGGCCCGGCGGGATGGCTCAGTGGTCTAAAGCCCCTGCTTGGGAAAGCTTGGGTGGCTTCAGGGACCGCGGTTCAACCCCCGGCACCACATGCTGCGCCAGCCCTGCCCTGGGGTGGGAGGCTGAGCCAGCCATAAAAATGAGTGAATAAGTAAACAAAGGTTCTGAAACAAGAAAAAAATAAATGAATAAAATAAAAAAAAACCAAAAAAAAACCAAAAAAAAAAAACCAAATAAAATATGGTTGCCATCTGTCTGTGGTGGGACAAGTGGGGTGGCCATGCCCCACATGGACCCTTGGAGGGCAACTCCACATTCTCAGCAAATGACTGAGCTCCTCTCCCATCAACCATGTTCCTCAGTCTCAGAGTGGTCTGGAAGTGTGATTAGGATGAAGAAAAATGGATTTCAATCTGCAGTGAGAGGTAGTCTTCTCCATGGGGGATGTGCAGTGTGCCAACTTAGTGACATAGAGACTGCTTCAGTTTTAATGCTGTTTCCTCTCCTCACTATGCTGGCTGTTTGCAGATATCGACAGCTTAGTTTCGAATTGATGTCAATTTATGTTTCAGTAATAGGTTATTTCTGTTAGGCTGATTTTCCTGAAGTTTCTCATGTTACCTTTCATGACTCTGTTCCCGATGATGGTAACAGGTTTACTGGGGAGGGTGGACAGCCTCATCTCTTGTCTGGCAGCTCATACACTATGATGTTGCTCCATCAGAGACACTTCTTTTTGAGCCAGGGATGGGATGGGAAAACCCCACATTTAGTAGAAGGAAAAGTTTGAAGATATGTATGCACTCAGATAAATGATCAAAGTATACAAAATATGCACACTTTGATGAAATAATAGTTTAGAAGTATGTTTTATTGAAAAGCTTTCAATAAAAGTTTAAAAATTAAACTTTTATATAGTATCTTCTTGTGGATATTATCATAAAATCATAACTGCTATATATGTAATTTTTTTCTTTTTATATTATGGCCGGCTCAGCCATACCCTGGGGGTGGGACTGGCACAGCACGTGGTGCCAGGGATTGAACTGTGGTCCTTGCAGTTGCATAAACTTGCCTAAGCAGGTGCTTTAGACTGCTGAGCCATCTTGTCAGTCCCTGCATATGTAATATTGTGCTATGATTTCTGCTATCTTTAAGATATTTATTCAGCCATTTGGTTATTCCTCAAATTTGGTGGTACATCTCTGACATCCAGACACTATATTGAGGATATACAGTGATAGATGTTTCTTTATGGTGAAGAGTCTGCTTGAGTGGAAGGGCCAGGCAAGAAAAAAATTATGTGGATTGGTCAGTGATTTGATAAAGGTGATGGTTTGGGTTGTAGTTGTGTTTGGCAGGAGAGGGCCGTAGTCCAGCACCGAGGTGGTGCATGTGAGGGCTGCCAAAGGCCCAAGTGGATGCAAGCTAATTGTGGACTTGCAGCAAGCTGGCCAGGAGAAGAGGAAGCTGCGGAGATTTTTCTGGAGAGTAGGCAGGAGACAGGAACCATGCAAGAGTAGGAGGGCTGCACAGGGGCTAGGATAGGAAGGAAGGGTACCTATTGATACTGAAGAAAGGGGCCTGTATTGGGAATTTGGGTGACAAGAGATCTGTGCAGAGAAACTCTGGCACTGCCACCTTCATACCTTCAGATTTTTTTTTTTCATGAGGACATGTGTGAATGCTTTTTTTGGCCCCAGAAATTTTAGGGCATTTTTGCTTTCTGCTATAGGTCTTTCAGAAGCAGAACACTTGAGCTGGGATGAAGCTGAGCTGTATCTGTAGGCCAGCGGGTCCTACAGACATCTGGTTTCTGTGAGTAAATTGGCTAGGATTCTGCTGGTAAATTACAGAGAAGAATTCAAACTATATTATGCAGGGAAATTAATAGAAAGATGGATGATTAGTCCAGAAAAAACATGTCCAGGCCATGGGGATGGGAGGCCTTGAGACTGCTGTCTCTTACTTACTATAGTCTTGTATACTGGGGCTCTCTGTGGAGTGGCTCTCTCAGGTGTCCAGTCTATTAGCAGGTGAAAGGTGCTATCTGCATCCTGAGAGACTGATGCATCTTGAACCCACATTTTCAGGGAGAGGACTCCTAAGGAGACTGCTAGGATATTTCCTTCTGGGTAGCCAGCTGTGTAAGAAGGTGGGGAGGGCACATGGTAGAAGTAGCTGCTGTGGCTCTAGCCTCTCTCATAGGATGATAACAATAACATCGAATGTATATGAAAGTATCAGACATATGCTTTGTCTCTTTTGTTGATCTGGCCATTTGTAGTTGTTATTAGAGCTTGTGTGTTCCACAAACTTGAATGTTGAAATCACCTGACCCTGAAATCATTTCATGGTGCTGTCGTCACTGGACCAGCTATGGGGACATCAACCTTGAGGTAACACCATTACCTAAAGAGAAGGGGATATGGCATTGCCCCTCATCCTGGAGTTCTCAGCATTTGACTGTTCTTCACAGCTCATCTCTCCCATCCCCAAGAAGAAGACTGGGGCCTAAATAGGTAAGGTGCTTCTGGCCCACTTTCTGTCCTGGGACTTTGTTACTAGCACCTCCAGGTGTTGCAGGAAGACTGGAAATTGATCCTCTTGCTGAGGGTCCATAATCCTAGCTAGACAGCTTAAGTTGACATAAACTTTGGACAACAAGTATTGTCCAAGTTTCTTTTTCTGTTTGTGTTCTTAGTGTGCTACAGAGCAGTAGAACACTTGAGTGTGGGCTGTTTGATGCAAGAAGAGCATTGATTTTCTTTCTTTTTTTGTCTTTTTGAGACAGGGTCTTGCTATGCAGTTGAGGCTGGCCTTGAGCTCACTTTTATAGCCCAGGCTGGTCTCGAACTCACACCAATCCTCCTGCCTCAGCCTCCTGAGTGCTGGGATTACAGGCGTGAGCCACCATGCCCAGCTAGGAAGAGCATTGATTTTCTTACCACAAATAAAACATTTAATAGTTTTCTGCTGGAAAGAAACTATCCTTTATGTAAGTACATAGATGATCATTTGGCAAGTGATTAGGGACTCTGGATTAAAGTAAAAATAAGTTAATTTTATAGCACTGAATATGTTTGAATTAATAGTTCATTGAGAATTTGAGGAACAATTGACACACTGTGTCCTGACTTTGGATTCCCTTTAATTTGTGGCATTTGCTATAGTATTAAAAAAAACTGAGTTTTAGATCATATTGTGAAAAAAGGAAAAGTGGTTCTCTGCTGTTTTGATTTAAAGGTGTTACATTATTTAACAATTTGTTAGTGTTTGCCTTTTATAACAAATTACTTTGGTAGTTTGACAAAAACTATAGTCTTAAAACATTCTCTTGGCAGGGCCATTACAATAGCTCAGTGGATTAAAGTGCCTGCAAGCAGGCTCAGGGGCTGTGGCTTTGATTCCCAGGTATGCTGTGCAGCCCCAGGGGCGTGCTGAGACAGCAGTTGAGACTGGGCTTGGTGGTGCGAGCCTATAATCTCACTCTTGGGAGGCTGTAAACAGGTGGATCACTATGAGTCTAATCTAGTATTTGAGACCTTGAACACCCTGTAGACCCTTCCTAAAATGAAATAAAATTAAAAAAAATTCTGTTGACCTGTTTTGTTGCTTGGTTTAATATGATAAATTAAGGAATCATTGCATAGAATTATGTGGATTTCTTTTATAATAACAATTGCATTTTCTTAGAATGTCTGACTGGGCTTATAGTTATTCTATGTTGCCCCATTGGATTCAGACTCCAAAGTCTCTGCAAGGTTGGGGTGAGGACCCAGCTGTCACTATTCTTCCTCTGGCTTCTCCAGGTGGCAGCACCTTTCCTAGGTTTGGTAGAGTTGAGGGTGTCAATGATAGAAGTGGAATGGAGGTAGTGGGTGGAGCATTGCCTGGTAGTGTTGGGTGAAAGGGAGAACTGCAGCTGGGCTGGCTTAGGGAGAGGTGCAGAAAACCTGGCAGGTCACTTACTGGAGCAGAGCAGCAGCTAGTTGGAATGATTGCAGGGCCTTGGTAGAACAGCTGACCTTCAACCTTCATCTCTATACCATGTGGGGCTCGATGGAGTATAGGGAGGTGGGAGTGTAGGCTCATTTTTCCAGATGAGTGTCTACCCCAAAGGATAGGGCTTGCTGTCTGCCCCTGCATCTTGCAGTGTGCCCTTATTGGTCTATACACATCATCTTTCCAAAACAGTGTTTGAGTCCACATGAATGTTAAATCACTTTAAGTTGAACAATATTCTAGGTGCTAGTTTTTAGGGTGGTAAAACCAATTGATTTAAAAAAATAAAATCAGACTGATGAGTGAGAGATAGAAGGTTTGTCTGCTAAAGTTTGATAGTGTTGCATAGTTTACTAAATTCTTTTTCTTTTTTTTTTTTTTTTTTGTCTTTTTGAGACAGGGTCTCGCTATGCAGTTGTGGCTGGCCTTGAGCTCAATTTTGTAGCCCAGGCTGGTCTCGAACTCGCACCAATCCTCCTGCCTCAGCCTCCTGAGTGCTGGGATTACAGGCGTGAGCCACCACGCCCGGCTTAAATTCTTTTTCTTTTTACATTATAAAAGTAACACATTTATTTGTTAAATGTAGGGAAAAAGAAAGAAAACCATCTTCACATGGAGAAATAAACTATCAACATACTTATGCATTTCCTTCACCTACCTTTTCTGTTCCCTTTTTATTCTATGATTGTGACCCCCTTGTAATTTTTTTATGATGACTTTAACAGCATTTTTATTTAACAATTGTTATGCCATCTTATGTGTTACTCATCTTTGTGTCACTGTCATTGTCACAAACAATGACAGGGAAGGGCTAGGGTCCAACTGGACCCTTTGAGGACACACCCCCTTGGCTTGAAGACCTCCCACTAGGTCTCACCTATTAAAGGTTCCACTATTTGCCAATGGTGCTACGGGCTGGGGTCAAGCCTTTTAACATGTAAGGCTTTGGTGTTGGGGGTGCTTTAGATAGAAACTAAAGCACTGTGCCTCCTGCAATCTTATTTCTTACTGTTGATTTTGATTATACTGTATCCTTGGAATCTTTTTAAGAGAGGAACTTCACTGTGTCTGAAGCTTTCCTTTGCTTTTAAATATGAAAAGCTCAATGAAATATGTGCTGAATTGTCATTTAAAATACCAAGCACATTGCTTCATCTTTTGAAATTTATTGATGTAGAGGAGAAATCTAAAGCCATATTGATTTTAGTTTCATGGCAGGAAATTGAAGTTTCCTTCATTGATGTGGCCTTGTTACCCCTTTTATGAATGCTTAGCATCATCCTGATACAGCCTTTTAAAAATTGTTTTGTGTGACATTTGATGGGCCTACCTGAGTGTTTATTTAGTTCTTTAATCTCATTCTTAGTCTTCTTATGACCCTTCCCTATCTTGTTTTTATACATTTTAATTTTACTCATTTTTAATTTTTTGCTAGCCTTTTCATTTGATTTTTGCTTTAGTTTTTTTTTTTTTTTTTTTTTTTTTTTTTTTTTTTTTTTTTTTTTTTTTTTTTTTTTTTTTTTTTTTTTTTTTTTTTTTTTTTTTTTTTTTTTTTTTTTTTTTTTTTTTTTTTTTTTTTTTTTTTTTTTTTTTTTTTTTTTTTTTTTTTTTTTTTTTTTTTAAGGTACCATGATTGTGTGATGATAATGTTTCATAGCTAGATCAGACTGAGATTTTGTGGGCTATATTTTCTGTGCTTTTAGGAGAGCAATTCACAAGTGGAACAGCTTATGTCAGGGATGCCAACTTATGCTGTTTTAAGTGGAACTGATGTCTAGATTTTGTAAGGCAGAGAGGTCATTCAGTGTGAATCCTGTAGCTCTGAGGTACATTTTGTTTTTTTCAGAAGCAAGGAGCTGGCTTCTCATTGGCTGGGCATAGGAAGAGATCTGTTCCTCTTAGGTAGGTTTGGTATTGTAATAAATATTATTCCCCTTTCTAGAATGCCTTAATATCATGTAGTGGTTGCCTGTAGACTTTCTAGCAAGTTTCACTCTTAGAAAGCAGAAAACAACTTACTCAAACAGCATTGCTGGAAGTTTCTAATTCTTTAAGAATTTCTTTTATCTTAACCAGCCAGTAAAAAAGTCAAACCATGAGGTATAAAAAGGAAAGCCATATTAATACGCTGAGCTATAAAAGGCTCAAGTCAACAGCCTCTGATATTGCTAGTTGTACTGGTAACCCACTATTATTATGGACTCTTGGACTATATATACAGCTACTTTCTCTTTGTTCAATGAGAAGAAATATTTATACAAATAGTGTTTAGATATCACGTCTGCATGTTGTACTCTGAACAACTACTACGAAGACAACAAGATAACAATATGCAGTGATTAGTCATTGTATTTGTCCTAGTAACCTGTTGTGAAACTATCTCAGTGCTATTTTTTCTCATTAATATTAGTAATAAAGAAGAGCCATTGCTGTCAGAGCCTTTCAGACATCCATGCAATAAAATTAGCAACTTATGTAAAAAATTGCAAAGTGGCAAAAAAATATTTTTGCCAAATGAATGTATGTATCTGTAAAAAAAAAAAAGAAAAAAGAATTTCTTTGAGAGGCTAATTGGGTGACTCCAAAGAGGAATCTGTGTAGTGTAGCCTTCCCATTACTTCACAGGTCTGCTGTGGACTATAATGTCTTTGTCTTTTGAAGCAGTGTGATCTTTGTTCTCCTTCTGGGGTTCTGTGCTCTCTTAAGATAGCTTTGGCATATTTATGCACAATTTCCAGTCTTTTCTCTTTTTACATAATGAATAAGATTTACTGAATCCTTAAGGTTAGGCCTTGTGTGGCATGGGGTGCTGGGGATCGAACCACAGTCTCCTGTGCATGAATTTGTCCAAGCAGGTGCTTTAGATAACTGAGTTATCCCACCAGTGCCCCCCCCCCCAAGATTTACTGAATCTTGATCTTTTATTGTTCTTATCTTTTTAAAATAGTCACTGTCTCCTGTATCATCTTCTTTTTCTTTTCTTTTGTTTTTTTCTTTCTTTTCTTTTTTTGAGACAGAATCTTGCATTGTAGTTCAAGCTAGACCTTAACTCTCTATGTAGGCTGGGCTTGCCTGAAACTCACAGTGATCCTCTTTCCTCAGTCTCCTGAGTGCTTACAGACATGTGCCATTGTGTCTGGCCTTTTCCTATGCCATCTTGTGCCTGTATGCAGCTTGTTGCTTTTCATTGTGGAATGAGCAGAATGAAATAATAGGATTTAGAAATTGGCAAAAAAGAGATATGGATATTTCCATTTTCTTGCCTCTTCTTTTACCATAAAATGACCCTGTCAACTGTTCTTTCTCTCCAGTTCCATAACCTTAATATATCTTCAGTTGGAACATTCTTCTTCTCAAATTTTCCCTCAACTTAAAACTATTCGGTAGAATTCAATAAAAAATAAAAAAAAATTGGAGTTCTTTTAGAACTCAGGAGGAAAAATAGTTCAATTTGAGTATGTGTAACATTACAAACCAGCCAAGTTAGCATTTTTTTAAGGTTATTGAATGCGTAGCCACTGGCTAGGTACCAAGGATTCCTTCTGCATCATTTGTGCTTAATGCATACTAATTGAATAAAGTAGACTTAATAAAAGAGTAGATGAAAGCCAGGTCCTTTTCCAATTCTAATGTCCTATGAACTGAATAATAAAATCATTTTTGTGAGATAAGTTAGAGATTTTTTTGAGCTTATCACAGTATTGTGTGACACACAGTAAAACAAATGTGTAATGGTGTAGTGGTTTATTTCATAAGTTTGTACATTTGATTTAAAAATGTTTTTATGTATATCAGGTACGAAGATTGAGCCCCATCCATCCTTGTAAAAAAAAAAAATAAAGTTAAAAATTTCTTTTTTCTTCTGGAGAACTGTGTAGTAGATGTATGAGTGGACTTCTTACATGCGTGTGCAGCATTCTATTTTATATTAGCCTCTCGAACTCTAGCTATAGGTAGCAGAAAAGTGTGATAAAGGGCTGAAGAATTCTCATGTCCAAAGAGTGTAAGAATGTGGGTCCATGTGTGACTTCAGTGTAGATGTGAGTGCCCATGCAGCAGGGACATGGGCTGTATGTGCAAGACTCGTATAGTGGTATGGGCCTCTCAGCTTTGAAAAGTCAAATTGTTCTGAATAAAACTATGGTTCTAAAGTTAAGAATGCGATTTTTAGTTGATTGTGTTAACCAGCACATTAAGGCTATAAATCTGTTTAGTTTATCTTGCTTGTGTATGTTTGAATATTTAACCAGGTACCTGCATTATGGTGCTCGCACTCTGCCATGGTGATTATTGGACTAATAGTGGCAGCTTTGTCTTTGTCTTCATCTTTGTCTTTTTGAGACAGGATCTTTCTATGCAGTTCAGGCTGGCCTTGACCTCACTTTTGTAGCTGAGGATGGTCTTGAATTTGCACAGACCTGCTGCGTCAGCCTCCCAAGTGCTGGGATTATAGGTATGCGCCACCACACCTGGCCCTTGCCACAGCTTCTTTTAGGCACTTATGAGAAATGTAAATCATCCCTCCTTGCTAGAAATGCAGAGATAGAAATTCTGGGAGAGAGGCACATTCAGCACTCCCCTCAATGTACCCTTCAGATGATTCTGATAATGCTCCTTGTTTAGAAATACTGGCTTGCTGGCACACCAATAACCATGCATGGTATATTTCTGACAAGTGGAGCCAAGTTCTAAAATAGCAAGTTAATAATATTATGCAGCAGAAAAAGAGCTGTTTCCTTAAAATGGTCATGGCAAGAAGAAAAGTTTCCTTCATGATGTTTAGAAGAGGTTTCACACTGGTAGGCATCACTTAAAATTGTTTGCACTCTTAAATTTCTTGTCTTTCCCTTTTGTAGCAGTGTTGTAAAATCATTAGTCTTGGGGCTGGGGAGATAGCTCCAAGGCACAAGTGCCTGCTAGGCAAGTGCAAGGTTGTGAGTTTGAACCCCGGTCCTGAAAAAAAAAAAAAAAAAATTAGTCTCATTCAATTTAAATACATGCTGCTGCTTCTCAGTCTTAAAAGTAGTATACACTGATGATATTGGCTAGCAATGGTTATGATTGATGAGTACAAAATAACGTTAGAGGCTGGCTCTTAGCTCAGCAGACTGCATTGCCTGTTCAGGCAGGTGTAGCAGCAACCAGGGTTCGATTCCTGGTATGCTGTGCTGGCCCCGGCCCCAGGGTGCACTGAGAGACTGAATGAGACTGGGTTGTGGTGATGCATGTCTGTAATCCCAAGTCTCTGGAAGCTGAAAACAGGATCACTATGAGTCCAGTCTGTAGTGAGACCCTATAGCCACTGTAGTAAAATACATTAAAAAAATTAGATCGTTAAAAAAGTTGGATTTGTTTTCCCTTGAGTATAATATTGTCCAAGTGGAATGCTATCTGTGGGTCAGCAGTAGCTGGTGTGTGTGTGTGGGGAGGGTGGTCATTTCCTTTACCTTGCTGACATGAAGGGGTTAAAGGGATATCATCTTTAAGGGAATTAGCATGAAGTTAGCAAGAACTGCTCTGAAGCACAGTAAAAATAACGAGTGAAACCAGATTTATAGGCAGTGCAGAATGTGTTTAATCATCAAGCCTTTGCAGTTAGAGTTCTGTGTGGTTTATCATAGTCTTTGTTGGCTTTGTTACTCTACCTGATGTTTGGGTGTAGGAAAAGGTTAATGATTTTGCTAAGTTACAGAGCAGACCTGACAAGACCTGTAATACATAAGTTACCATGTAATACATGACTTAGCCTGTCAAGTCTCCCTAAAAGAGACTCCTCTGACGTGGTACAGAACCAATAAACAGAGGGCTATGCAGTCTCATCTTAGTTGTAACCTAGAAGTATTATCTTGAGACTGGGTGTGGTGTCATGTGCCTGTAATCCCAGGTCTTGGGAGGCAGTAAACAGGCGGATCACTATGAGTCCGATCTAGTAGTGAGACCCTGAACACCCTGTAGATCCTTCCCTAAAAAAAAAAAAAAAAAAAAAAAAAAGAGTTTAACTGTTGACACTAATTTGTTGTGAATGATCTTGACTCATCCTCCCACCTTTTTTGGGTGGAAGAGTAGAAGGAAACCATACCTTTAGCAAGTCTCAGTATGCTACATAGGATGTAATAAATAGTTATAGAAGAGAAACAGTCATTGCTATGTAGATTCCTGTATCAATTGGAACTTAGACATTCACACATGTCTATCTATGTCCATGTGCATGTGCTTAGCCCAATTAGCATATTGAGCCCGAGGTCACTGCAACTTACATGGCTTCTTCAGAGCAGGATTGTCTCTGGAACGCATTGCACAGGGACTGCCTTGATAGTCATCTTGATAATGATCAGAATGTTCTTCCTGCTTCCCTTGGTCAGTTTGGAATCGTGTATTGTGCCACTCCTAGCTGCCTTGAGCTATGAACTTAGTTGATTGAGGTGTGGTGAGAATAACAGGAGGACTGGTTTCAGAGGTTTTTCAGGACAGAAATGCTTTTTTTCAGGACATTATGCTTTTGAGTGTCTTCTCCTAATACCAGTGGAACATGTGTTTATTAGGACTGTTTCTGGTATTTTGGCATAGCTCCTCTAAAGATCAGCAGTGGTAGTTTTGCTGAGCTTTAATTTCCTAGCATCTGGCCATTTGCTTTGTTGCTCCTGGATGGATATACTTCTCATTGAAGGGCACTCTAGGGACAAAGTAAAACATCTGACAGGCAGGGCCAAAAGCCTCACTTGTGTCTCTATGACTCATTAGCCCCTGGTTATTTGTGCATGCTGAGAACCCTGAAGGCTGTGGGATTGTTCAGGTGCTTATTAAACCTCTGAGGAGATGAGCAGGAGGTAAGCACCCTGCTGGTGGTCTGGGGCCTCATGAGATGTGTTTGCACTCAGTAAGCATGGGGGCCGGTGTGGCAGAAAGATCTGTAGAAAGCCTGGGAATACCAGCTGGTTCGTGAAAGTGTCAGACATAAGCAGGGCAGAGGAAGGATTTTCTAGACACATTTGATAGCAGACTTAAGCAATGTTAGTGGATAATGTTGCTAGTGATCTTCCTCCCTGATGTCTAAAACAATCTACTGTTGCCTCTTATTTGTGTGTGACCTTAGACAAGGGTCTAAATTTACCAACCTTGATTGAATTTGTGATATAGGCACAATCTGCCTATTGCAGAAGCAGCAGAGCATAAAGCATGATATAAATTATTAAGTGCAATGAAAATGTTTGTCATTAACTAAATCAAATGCCCCTAAAGTGGGCTTAACATGTATTTTAATGGCTTTGGACAGGAGCTTTATGCACCTGCAAGATCGTGTCCCCCAGTGGCTTTATGGGGTGATTGCTGTAGAAGGCATTCATATGCTGCTAATACAGAGAGTAGGAACAACATCCCTACTATATCATTGAATTCATTCTGTTGATAGTGTGTTCAGGACATGGTGGATCCTCAACATACATGTAATCGTTACTGTTACTTTAAAATCAGTAATGAGATTAGGCCAGTTATTTGTTATTTTAATGAAAGCATAGAAATCACTTAATTACCCGTGGCATCTTTCTTCATTTTAATTATTTTGTACATTTTTATATATTTGTGAGTTTTCTAGTATAGCTTCTACAGAGGAGAGGAAAAACTGAGGAATGAGTATTTCTAAATTGGAAGCAAATATTTTAGATTCCTCCTTAGTTTTAGCCACATTAGGGGAGTTATTTTTACAAGTGAGTTAGGTGAGTGTATTTTTAGGGACATGAGACCCTTGTCACTGAAGCAGATGGTGGCCTAGGCATATGTTAAACTGAGCTCCAGGTGGAGAGTTCAGAATGAGACACATGAGGTTCATATTTTATACTTTGTAGGCATGCTACGAGGCCTAAAGGGAACTGTACGGCCTCTATTTGTTTATTTCTGTGACTATGGGTGCATGTTGTGGTCATTATGTAAAAGCCAAGGAATGGAATCAGAGGTAAATGCTGTGTTGGCTTACACTGCTTTTCACTAGGCAGGTATAGCTATGATGTTAGAGGCACATATCTTGGTGCTTTCTCGTGTGTTGCATGAGTAGAATAAATGGTAGCTATGTACAGATACCTGAATCTGAAACAGGAATATTACTGTGCACGTTATATTACCAAAGCAGGATATAAGGATAGAGAGGAAGGAATCTGTTGATGTGTATGTAGCAGCAACCCCCTTTTGTAGCTCACAGTTCAACTTTATCAAGTTGTAGGTGATAATGCCCAAGCTGATGTATTAATTTAAGTTAAGGTCTTGTTTTGCAAGTACTTTGCTTTGGAAATTTAAATATCTAGGTGAAATTGCCGTGCACAAGTGAGTTGATAGTATAGTTTTACTCTTTTCCCATTAATATTATTTACCTTGTCTTGAGTTTAGAGAAACAAACACTGCTGTCAGTACGCTGTCAGTATACTTGCAATGTCAGATAGGGTCCTCTAAATAGAGCATGCTCTTTTTATATTTATCTATCTATCTATCTATCTATCTATTTATTTATTTATGTCTTTTTGAGACAGGGTCTCACTGTGCAGTTTGGGCTGGCCTTGAGCTCACTTTTGTAGCCCAGGCTGGTCTCAAACTCGCACCAATCCTCCTGCCTCAGCCTCCTGAGTGCTGGGATTACAGGCGTGCTCCACCACACCCGGCTTTAAGCATGCTCTTTCTAGACATTTAAAAAATTTCATTTATTTATCAAACATGTTTAGAGAACTTAACTTTTTTTCTTTCTTGGTAGTGGAGATTGAGCCAGGGCTGCTATGTCACAGACCTACATTTCCCATTACTGACATTTTTTATTCTGAGGCAGGTGCTTGCTGAATTGCCCAGGTGGGAGATGCACATGTAATCCTGTTGAGCCTCCCTCAGTCCTAGCATTTATAGCGTCACCACTGTGCCTGACTGAGAACTTACCATCTTAGTTACTCAGTCACTGCTCATATTTAGTAAGAGTTATTTCTATCCATCTTTGAAATAGAATGCACTCAGTTAGGCTCTAGCTTAGAGACAATTAAGGAAGATGCTATTTGATAGCAGTTCTGTTTTTTGTTCTATTAGAAAATAGTTTCCCAGACTTGGTTCTCAGCAGTGACTTACCTGATGAATGGGGAGGAGAAGAGGAGAAAGCAGGGAGCAAAGGAGGAGAAAGGTTTAAATGTTAACAGTTACTCGATCAAGTTTAGGTGCTGATTGCACTGTTCTTTCAGCTTTTCAGTATTAATCATTTTTTATAATAAAACTGGAAAAACTGGAAAGAAGTTAATAGTGACTTTATGCTTATTTTTATGTTTATTTTTTCTTTTTTAAATTTATGTATTTGATACAGGGCTTCACTGCATAGCTTGGACTTGTAGTAATCCTCTTGTTTTCATCCTGTGTAGCACTAGAATTATAGGTGTGCACCACCACTCGCAGACTAACAGTAGCTTTTTGGATTAAGATGAAAAGTTGAAGCATATGTAGTATTTTTAGTTTGTCAGAGGGATTTTTGTCCTGTTTGCTTCCTAGTTTTTCTTCAAATGAAGTCATTCTATGCATAGTGTAGTGAGATGATACTCATCACGCTCTACCAACTCAGTGTGGTAGATTCTTAGTAATTATCTTAATAATTGAAGAACTGAACAACTTATAAAATTTCAAGATAATGTACTGCCTAATATTTGTGACCATTTTACTTAGATATGATCACTGTAGGAGGTTTTAGTTTGTCTTGTTGGTCATCTACCCAATGAGCAGAGTAATGTCACTAATCCTACAAGGCCCCTCTCATCTTTGGGCAAAGGATGACCCATGCTCCCTTTTCTCCCAGTATGCCTCCAGGTCCCTCAGAGGTGGAGTGGCTAGGGTTCTCTGCCCACAGTGTGAGTTGCAGTAATGCCCTCGAGCAGTCTCTTGCTATTCCTTGTCCATGGCACTGGCCATGGGGATCATACTTTGTGCTTCTTAGCCATCCAGGCAGCTCTTTAGCAGCGGGACCTTCACATAGCTAGGGATGATCATTGGTGATTTGGGGTATGCATTCCTTTCTCTGGACACATGTACTCCACTTCTGGTGCCATTTGTTGTGTGCAACTTCTCTTGGCTTCTCCTTCATTGTCTGTTCCTAAGAGGTGTTAGGAAATGTCATAGGCATCTCTGTGCTCTGGGCAGTGAATTAAGCTGTGACCATTTAGGACACACAGCTGGGAATGGGCCTTTGGATAGCTGTTCCCCATTCTTCCCAACTGTACAAATGCCTGCACCCTCCCATTAGTATGTGGGAAAATGTAGTTTCCTGCGAGCAAGAGATGACAAACCCTGTGTTCTAATTGTTTCACAGATGAGGTGTTTATTAAGGAAGATGTCTTGGGAATGCTCTTCCTGGAATCAATAGGGCTTATTCTGAGGCCTCATTCTAGTTTTATATTAGAAATTGCTGTGTGGTCTTCAGTTTCTAGAGCACAGAACCAGGCAAGGAAGATCTTGTTGAGTTTAGTTGAGTTGAATGTTATCTGTTTTCTGCTACAGATTTGGTTCTTAGTAAAATGTCAAATGCTGATGGAGAAGAAATTGTCTTTATTCTTGTGGGGATGAGCTTTCAAGAGCACCACCCATAACTGAATTCTCAGGATCACCTGGAGATCATTTTGGGTCATTTCTAATGCTGGTATAGGGTGGGTGGTTTTGAAAGTTCTACAGGCTTCTACTGTAAAGGAGGTACTGAGAAACCCTTGTATATATAGGTGTTTGAAAGAAATGAAACTTCTGCCTAAGGTACTTGTCTTTAGATACATCTGACCCTACTCAGTTTAAAATCTATAAGGATTTTAAGTTTTCAGGAATGGTGGAGTGATAGGATTTGTAGGTAGAAGGAAGGGGTGATAAAAGGTGGTGATCTGTGCTGGGAAGGACTGACTTCAGCTCCACCCTGCAGGCCAGTTATCAAATGGCCAGTTACCTCTTATGCTCCCTCTCTCACCAGGTGATACCTGATAAATGTTATCTCTATTTTCTGAGAATTGAGCTGTCCAACCACTAGCTTGTAAGGAGAGGTGCAGATCTTGGTAAATTAGCCATCATAATGAGAACAGGACTCAGCCACCAGCAGTATCCCAAGTACTGCTGAGGGAGGATGTAGCCCGTTGATAGCAGGTTCACCTAAGTGTTGGGAGGACTAATGTAAGTACATAGATCTAGATGATTCTGTGCATGTCCAGGTCATTGATGTTAGAGGTGAGGAAAGGAAGGTTTCAGGACTGGCTTACCTCCTTTTACTTTTACAGCACATTGGCAGACAAAGATTCTCACATGGAACCTTTTGTTTTTCTGCTAAATGCATAGTCCTGACAGTGTATAATCTTGACAGATTATATCTGAGAAGGAGTAGAATAGTAATAGTAATAGTAATAGTAATAGTAATAGTAATAGTAGCATAGTAATCAGTGTGTCTGAAGCTCGAAGCAATATAAAGGTAGAGGGTACTGAAAACAGGGACTTTAAAATCATGTATCTCATGAAACATTTAATAAAAAATGGCTATTTGTAAAACAGATCTCCATTGATAGGATTTTTTACCTATCCTGTCTGATTATTTCTGTGATCTCTGTCACAGCAGTAGGACGCTAGTGGTGATCTGAACAGCCCAGGGTGCTGATAACAGATAATTGTGTGCATAGAAGCTGCTCAGACTGAGTTCAGGCCCTGTGCCCATGTGGTGTTAAGACATAGTGCTTGTCACCATGTGTCCTGATGAGATTAGAAGGAGGAAGCGTTTCATCCCATCTTCTCCACGTTCCCACACCTGACATTGCTCTAGCCCACTGAACATTTTAGAAAAGTAAATATGGAATGTTTTTGATCCATGTCTGCCTTTCCTACAAATGAATTAATTCTGTGTTGTTTTCCAGAATTGGATTGTCTTTTGCCAGGACTCTTTAATTAAGCAGTTGTGTTTTATATATGCTTTAATCTCCTTTCTCTCCTGAGTACAAGTTCTTCAGGCTCAAAAATTAAAATCAACCTTTGATCATATTTGTTTCTGAAGTTTATAAAAGTTTATTGGCATATTACTGAACGTTGGTGGTTTGCTTAATGGGATATTACGTTCTAAACAGGGTACTAAAGTCCCTAAGATGCTTTGATTTTATCATTGGGTCTGGGTAGACATATTGAAATGCTTTCCCTAAGATGCTTTGATTTTATCATTGGGTCTGGGTAGACATATTGAAATGCTTTCCCTTAACCTCATACTTATGTAATATGAAAATGTTGAAATGCTAAACTCTGAAGACTGTCTAGGAATGTACTGCTAGGATACATCTATGAATGTGTTGTTGCTTTGTTAAATTTTGATTTTAAAAGGACTGGCTGGTGAAGGGAGTCTTTAGCAATGAATGAATGGCCAAGATTTGTCGTAATATAAAAACAGTTTTAAAGAATATTCCCTTAAGGGAATATTCCCTTCACCTATTAAAGAATATTCTTGTAACAATATGTTAAGAGCTGTGACACCTATAGGTGTAAATACTGTCCTACTCTGTCTTGTAGTTATTGTCATGAAAAGATATATTTAAGCAGCATTGGTATTTATAATTAGCTGCATATCAAATGTGATCAAAGAGTCAGTGCAAAATCAGTCCCTGCACATGATCTAATTTTGTGCAGATTTAACTACAATGGCAATCACTACAAAACTAAGTATCCCCAGGGACTGTTAAGAGCTTGGGAAAACAAAAGGTTTCAGAATATTCTTACTGTGCTTTGGTAGGAATTCTGGCTTCTCTGTGAAGATGGGAAATAATTACAAACTACCTTACCAAAGGATACTTTAAAAATTAAAATTTAAAAATTAGTTTTAAAATCAATAGTTAAAAAACTTGTTATTTTAATTGAATTAGTAATTTTAATGATGTATGTGAATTGTTTGAATTTTAGTTTTCCTAATTAAATGAATATTTGAAATACTTTTAATTATTTTTATGCATTATTTGAATTACTACCTGACTCAGTTGAGCTGAGTTAGTATTGATATCTGAATCCTTCTCAAGTGCTGGAGTAGAATGTGAATAATGCAGATAAGCCAGCTCTGCCACTTTTTATTTTGATCATTCTACCTCATTCCCCAAAGACAAAATAGGACCCCTGTCCCCAGCCCTCAGAAGCCTGTAGCTCCTCACAAGGTGTGCTGTTTTTTTTTTTTCAATTTTTTTATTGTTTAAATTTAACAATGGTTATATTACATATTTTCATCATCAGATCAGTTTAGATTAATACATATAGGTATATAAGATTGATCAAACAATTAAACATTAACCTTTCTAAATCCACATTACTTTTTTTTTTTTCTTTTCCCCCTTCTGTTCTCTGAAAGTTGACATATTGCATATTCACCTCACAATCATTCTATAGAGTGCAGTGTGTGGGCATGACCCACCTCCCTATTGATGTGGCATAGAAAAAAGAAAGAAAGAAAAAAAAAAAAAAAGAAA